>CAUYPK010028391.1:0-132203 GCA_963574355.1 Loris lydekkerianus | reverse complement strand
CACATGAAGGCTATAACCCAACTATACCACAAGACTATGAGGAAAGGACCAAGGAAGGGGAAGGGAGGGGGGAGGTTTGGGTGGAGGGAGGGTGATGGGTTGGGCCACATCTATGGTGCATATTTTTATCTATAATAAAAATTAAAAAAAAAAGTAAATCCTTCCTTGAGCTTGAGCTTTTGGGACTAAAATCTTTTGCCTCTGGAGTCTATATTTCCCTGGGCCTTCATGGACAGAAACTGGCAAAAAAAAAAACAAAACAACTTCTATTTTGTGAGTGGAGAGTAATTGAAAATCATTTCTTAGGGTCATCGAACTGAGAAATGTGCCCTGGAATTTCATGAAGAAAATCTTCGGGCAGGGTTTATGCATCAGCACAAGGATTCACTTATTCAAGGGTAGCACCTTCTTTTTATCTATTGATAGCAATCCCTCTCCCAGAGTAAAGAGCTGCTTTTGTGCACAAGCTGCAGTGCTGTGTGATTGTAAAGCAAGAGTTGCTCCCGGCAGGCTACTGCTGGTGCCGTGTAGAGTGCGTTCACACACCAGCTCCCGCAGCCTGGAGCTTTGCATGCAGTAAACACGTTCCGCTGGGCATGGTTTCTGGAAAGGACTGTGCTTTACCTGTTCTCTGTGTCCTCATGCTCAGGCAGGGAGGCACATTCATATTCAGGCAAACACCAGATTGCAGAGACGCAGCTCCCAAACAAAAGTCAGGACTTCAGCCTGGCACAGGGCATAGCTCAGGGTATTTCTAGGGAACACATTGCTGGTTCTCTGTGCTTAGCTTCTCTGGGGAATGAGATGAATTGAGAAGGGGATGCTGTGGCCCTAGAAGCCAGGTCAGAATTATTATTGCAGTTAGAAGGTGAAGGGGGCAGTTACCTAATCTCAGAAGTGTAGGTGTCTGGTGGGCCTGCGGGTCTGCCTGCTCGGGGCACGTTTCCCATTGTCAGTCTGAACATTCTTTTCTATAAATCCAGGATTACCCAAGCTGGTAGGAAGGAATAGTTAAGAGACTTTTCTACAGCCTTCCTGAGCTTATGTGAGAATTAAGCCTTACAAATCTTATAAGAATTGATGAACATGATGATATTTTTTTAAAATGCAGCATAAACCTTGAGATTCATGGCCTAACAATCTCAAATGAAAAGTCCTTGTCCTGCAGGGGGAAGAAAGTCCTCTTTGCCAGCTTCAGGCACACATGCTCGCAGACGGACTCCAGGCTTCTAAGCAGTTTGGGAATTCTGTACAAACTGGGGCCACTGTACTCAGAACTTTAAAAATTTTTAAACCATGGAGTCGGTGGGGTCTTTTTTGTGTGTAAGGGAAAGAGTTGTATATTATTATTTTTCTATGGAAATAACAAACAAAAAGTGGCATCCTGCACTTAATTTAGCTATTCTCTTAAATTTTTCCTGGTACCTGGGTTATGTGAACATATTATTTTAATAAGCTGATCTGCAAGTGTTTTTCCCCTTTTCATTGAGGTGTGAAGTAAACTGGAGGGTCAAGGTTTTCAATCTTTTCCTCTTGCATTAAAATGATCTGTTATTTCCATTGTGGCTGCACCCAAAAGTCAATTTTTTTGGGTCTCTTTAAGGTGCCCTATAGAATAATTTAGTGAGGATTGAATTCTTCTGGAAGTGTAACTACTCCCCTTGCTGGTATATTGTGGCAATGACATTCATCTTCGAAAACCTAATCCTGATTCAGGGCAGGGTATTTTTGTTTTGCGGTTCGGTTTTTGTTTTTATTTCTTGCTTTCAGTAATTATCTTGTTTTGAATTTAACAATTAATTCAAGCTTAGTTTAGTAGAATTGGATGCATCAACATTTGCATCATGAACCAAGTTGGCTAAACTCATAAAATACCAAAAACTTAAGTATTTCTTATGCCTAGAAAGAAGGGAAACATGGTGAATGGTGTTTAGTGATAAAGTTTCTTTTCAATAATAGCATCCCTTAATTTTTTAATTGAGGTATAATTTATATACAGCAAAAAGCACAAATTGTACGTGTTTGGTGGAGTAAACATTGAGAATCATGTTTACCGATATCTTGGCCACCCAAATAAGGTATTGACGCTCACACCCTAAATAGCTCTCACACTGCCTTTCCAGGCAATTCCAACCCAAGACTCCATCACCTCCCTGCCTGCACTTCTTCCCACTTCCCCGGCCACCTCTTTCCTACTTCTATCACAATAGTGTAGTTTGGCTGATTGTCGGACATAATGGAATTGTACAGCACGTGCTTTGTAAGGCTCCTCTCACATTCATATTTCTGAGATCATTGCATATATCAAAAGTTCATTCCTTTTTTATTCTATAATATTCCACTGTATGAGTATACTACAAATTATTTACCTATTTTCTTATTTTTGACATTTTGGATGGTTTTTAGTTTGGGGCTATAATTAGTAAGACAACTGTGGACATTCTTGAACAGGTCTATTTGTGAATACAGAGGTTCTTTGACTTACAACAGGGTTACCATCCCAATAAACTCATCAAAGTCAAAACTATTGTAAGTCAAATGCATTTAACGCCCTGGTAAACCCACTGTAAAATCAAAAAATCGTAAGTTGAAGTGTTGTAAGTCAAGGACTGTCTGTGTATATTTTTATTTCTGGTGAATAAATACCAATGGAATTCCTACACCAGAAGGTCAATATTTAACTTTATAAGAAACTATCTAATAATTCTCCAGCAATGTAGAAATTTCCACCTGCCCCTCATCCTCGTCAACAGTGAGTGTGAAATGTCATCACTGTGCCTCTAACATGCACATCTCTGATGGCCAATGATGTTGGTCATCTTTTTATGGATGCATTGCCTATTTGTATATTTTCTTTGGTGAAATGTCCGTTCAGGCTTTTTCTCATCTTTTGGACTGCTTATCTATTGTTGATGGTAGGAGTTCTTCCTATATTCTTTGAGACATATGAGTTCTTTGAGACATAAGTACTTTGTGACATATGTATTCTAATATTTTCCCAGTTTAGGGGTTTGCTTATTAATTTTAGTTAAGTTTCCTCTTGATGAGCAGAAATTTTAAATTTTGATTTTAAAAAATCATCTTTTTTCTCTCTGTGGTTGATGCTTTTTAGTGTCTTTGCTGAGAAATCTCGTGATCGTATTCTGCCATTGCTCAATAGCTGATAATAGCAACTTTTCAAACTGGGAATAATAATAACAGTTTGCAGGACATTCGAGGAATGTTTATGATGACTAAAACACAAGGTATCTCTATAATTTTTAAGCCTGTGATTACTTGTCAATTTTCCAGTGTATCCTCCATGCATCCTCCTTTTATTTCTGAGAAATAGAAATTTGGATGTTTTGAGAATTGTCAGGCTTGAAGTAGTAGGAAAACTCAATGTGAAGTTTGAATGCCCCATGGATGATAATGACTTTAGATAATTATCTTTATATTGCAAGTGATTTTATAGCATTTTTCACTGTCCTTGAGCAAGGGCTTCCATTCCAGGGAGCAGACTGTACTATTTCTATTGTTTATCTTTACCTTGCAGGAAGAAGATGATGGCAAATTTTCAAAGTGCTCTAATAATATAATTTATCACATTAAGGTATTGACTCTCACACCCCAAATAGTTCTTTATATCATGTGCCTATCAGGGCTGGATTTAATTGATTTAAATATATGAAATCTTTAACATCCTATATATACAATTATCTATATATAGATAATATGTACACTGTATATGGAGATAGATGTAGATTAAACAGTATACGTACAGTATTTATACATACTGTATACAGATATGTA
This sequence comes from Loris lydekkerianus, assembly GCA_963574355.1. Lineage (NCBI taxonomy): Eukaryota > Metazoa > Chordata > Mammalia > Primates > Lorisidae > Loris > Loris lydekkerianus. Next base: position 128,411 of record CAUYPK010028391.1, on the reverse strand, counting down.
TGTGTATATATATGTATATATATAAAATTCTCATAGCCTTTACTAAGAAAATGATCTAGAACTTCAGAAAGCTCTTGTAGTATTTATTCCTTTGACTGGTGTTTCTTGCTCCACACGCTGTGATAGGGACATGATATACAGTGGTGAACCAACGACCAGGGACCTGGTCTCCAGAGGTTTTCTGTCTAACTGAGGAGAGAGTCAAGTAAACACAGGTACTGATTTAGATATTGTTAGATGCTTTGCAGGGAAATTACAGGGTGCCATAAAAACAGAAAAAAGGAACCATTGTTTGGAGGAGGCCTGCCTGAGCAGGGGGCATTTATGCAGAAACTTGGATGGAGAGGGACCCAGCCGTGTAGCAAGTAGTGAAAAATGTTCCATGTGGGAGGAGCAGCAGAGGTGAAATCCTTAGACAGGTGAGAGCTGCTTGTTCCGGGCCCAGATAATAGGAGGTGAGGACAGGTAAGACAGGGCAGGAGAAAGGGGCAGCAGTGAGCATGTTGGCCAAGCTCAGGAGTGATGTGCATGAAAACCATCCCGCCTTTCAGGAGCTAGAAAACCAGGGGAGAACGGGTGAGACAGGGCAGGAGAAAGGGGCAGCAGTGAGCATGTTGGTCAAGGTCAGGAGTGATGTGCATGAAAGCCATCCTGCCTTTCAGGCACATCACTTTACCACATTCTTTACCAAAGAGGCATGCCGGGTAGGCAGGGTAAGGGGTATTCATTCCTACTTTTGTTTAGAGTCCTACAAGAGCCATTCATACTTATAAGCAGTGACTGGTGGCATGTGGCCTGGGATGACAAGAGTCAGGATCCTCAAGAAAGGGTTCTTCAGAAGGGCGAGGCAGAGGGGGATGCAGACCACATGGGTTTGGATTTCAAACCCATGTAAGGGCCATGAGGTGCGTGTGCGCGTACATTGAAGGACTTGGTAGAAGGTGAGGAGTCACATGGTTAGGTTGAAGAAAAGTCTTGAAATAATGTCTAGGACTTAGAACAAGACCCTGTGGGCATCATCAGATCTCACATACAATTTGTACATCATCCCAAGGCAGGTAACAGACTGGGCAGAAACTAGAAGCAGGGAATGCCACTGAAGGAACTATACAGAGTGATCAAGGAAAGGAAGGCATGAAACCAAGAATAATTGTGCAGATTCCTCTACCCATTGGTCAGCCTAGTCTACTGGAGTATGACAGCCCCTACGTGACCCTCTTGAAGACTCGACTTTTTCAAGCCATTAGGAAGAGGGGACAAAATACTCTGGATGGATTCCTTTCCCCGAGAGTCTGCAAGAAAGGCAAAGGTGGGACAAGAAGCTCTGAACAAGGCAGGCAGGTGAATGAGCTGGGTTAGAGCACAAAGTCAGTGTCTCCTGCTGTATCGCGTCCCTACCACTAGCTGGAGGACATTCACCTTCTTCAGCACCACTCCCCTCACCCTCTCCCAAGGATGCACAGTGCTGCATAGACATGCATAACTTCTTCCCTCGTGATCATTCATACTTGGGAAAATAAAATGTACAGTCTTCACACTGAAGATATTGGAGCCCTTTGAAAGAAATGAGCTGGGATGTCTAAACATGGGGCGTGGAATTCCAGGAAGGTGAAACTGCAACAGAGACAGAATGTAGCCGTTATTAAGAATGTCTTAGCAGGAAAGTCAAGGAATGTTAAGACTTTTTCTTTTTTTATTGAGTTCTGGAGTCCAGCTCAATAACTGCAAATGACAATAGATAAAACTTAGATTTAAGAGGCGGCTTAGATGGAAAGGAATATTCAGGAATAATTAACTTCATAGGCAGGAGTCAAAAGACCCAGTGTGGAAATGAACAAGCGATATAGCTTGTTCTGTAACCACCACCTCACCCCAGTGAGATACATAAAGACATAAACAAAAAAGGAAAAATGGCAAAAACTGGAAAAGCAAGAAAGAAGAGTATCACAGAATAAATGTCAAGAAAACATCTGGAATGTTTTATTCAGAGTGTTTGCTATAATTAAGAAATCTGCTAGAGATAAGCCAGCATGTTTCCCCCGGGTCTTTATAATGTATACACAGAAAATAGTTTCATTGAATCACTGTTCAATTTAAAAGTGCTGGGCGGTGCCTGTGGCTCAGTGAGTAGGGTGCTGGCCCCATATACCGAGGGTGGCCATTTCAAACCCAGCCCCTGCCAAACTGCAACAAAAAATGGCCACGCGGTGTGGCCAGCACCTGTAGTCCCAGCTATTCCAGAGGCTGAGGCAAGAGAATCGCCTAAACCCAAGAGCTGAAGGTTGCTATGAGCTGTGACGCCACAGCACTCTACTGAGGGTGACAAAGTGAGACTCTGTCTCTAAAAAAAAAAAAAAAAATTTAAAAATGTTTTTTTAGGAAATATACTTTATTTCTTACATAAATCCTCTCATTTTTGATTCATTGCTTTCGAAATCTAGAAGTAAATCTGTGGATAAGTTTGATTGTTTCATAATAGAGTAGTCTGAAGGTCTCTTTTATAACACTAAATGCATTTTTGTTGAGTCGGTTGCAAAAATATTCTTTTTAACAGATCTGAAACTCTTTAAAAGGTTTTTCACTCATTGTATTAGATATTCTTTTGTCTCCTGAGGCTAAATTTGGCTAGTTGATATCACTATGGAATTGGAACATAGGAGCATAGAACTAATTTCCTCATTTGACTTTTAAATTAGTTTTGTGTGTGTGTGTTAACTAAAATTGAAATGTTTCAATTATGAATAATGCCAAGATGAACTGGTACACTCCATTGACTTTAATGAAGTGCACATGTTCTTGCAGACTTGTGAATGACGGCCTAGTTGCAGAGTTCTTGAATCTTATTATTTAATACGTGCCGCATTCACATATTTTATTTATGATGAAACTTACTGCGATCACAGCTCTTTAGTTTTATAAACACAAGTGAACTTGCCATTTTTTTTCATCAAGTTTTCCAAGGGATTGACGTTACTAAGGGTGTGCCCAGCCAGTCTTTACATAAAAGGAAGAGTTGGCAATCTGTTTATTAAATTCAAATCAGCTAACATTTTCTCCATAAGTATGGTATGAAAGGCACTGTGTCAAAAGATTAATTTGCAAGGAGTAAACAGATTATCTAGGTAATTCTCAGTCATTGAAACTTTAAAATGAAATTTTTGATCTTCAGTGATCATAATGAAATGCATGTAATAAGTTCAATAAGCTCCAAACAACACCTGCTGGCAATATATACGAGTGGAGGTACTGCATAGTGATGTTAATTGCACAGTACCTTGAGTAAGGCTCTTTGCTAATTTTTCTAAGCCCTAAGACCCCTTTCTTGAGTTAAATCTATAAAGATTGTCAGAAGAGTTAGACTGTGCTCAGACACTTATTTTTTGTTTCCAATTACTGTGAGGGTAACAATTGATAACTTACGTTGTTTGTATTTGTTAGGTTAAGTCCAAGTTGTAGTCGAGTCCTTCACCCAGGAGGTGCACCAAACCCTTACACTGTGCTCCTTGGGTGAGCTCTTACCAATCCCCGTCTCTCTTCCCCTGTCCTCCCTTCCCCCACTTGATTTTAACTATGTATTTATCTCCTGTGGGCATGTAGTCATTCATCTACTGGTTTCATGTTAGCATTGAGTACATTGGACACTTGCTTTTCCATTCTTGTGATACTTGACTAAGGAGACTGTTCTTCAACTCCATCCTGGTTATGGTTATTACAAAATATCTGAAGTCTTCATCTTTTTATGGCTGAATAGTATTCCATGGCATACATATACTACAGTTTATTAATCCATTCATGGATCGATGGGCATTTGGGTTGATTCTGCATCTTGGTGATGTTGAATTAAGCTGCCATAAACATTCTAGTGCAAATGTCTTCATGGTAAAAAAATGCTTTTTCGTCTGAGTAGCTACCTAGTAAAGGGATTGCAGGATCAAATGGAAGGTCTACTTTGAGCTCCTTGAGCATTCTCCACACTTCTTTTCAAAGCGGCTGTATTGCTTTCAATCCCACCAACAGTGTAAAAGCGTTCTCTTCTCTCCACACCCATCCATGACAGTACCTGCAGCTTTGGGACTTTGTAATGTGAGTTGTTCTCACTGGAGTTAGGTCATATCTCAAGGTGGTTTTGATTTACATTTCTCTGATGATTAAAGATGATGAGCATTTTTTCATGTGTCTGTTAGCCATTTGTCTGTCTTCTTCAGAGAAGGTTCTATTCGTGTCACTTGCCCATTGATAAATGGCCCAAAAATAGACACGTAGGTCTGTAGAAGAGAATAGAAAACCTAGAGATGAAACCAGCCTCGTATCGCCACCTGATCTCCAATAAACCAAACAAAAGCCTACACTGGGGAAAGAATTCTTGTTCAACAAATGATGCTGGGAGAACTGGATAACCACATGTAAAAGACTAAAACTGGACCTGCATCTCTCACCACTTACAAAAATTGACTCACAATGAAGACAAGATTTAAATCTAAGACATAGAATGATAAACATTCTAGAAGAAAGCATGATAAAAATTCTTGATGATATCGGCTTGGAGAAATATTTTATGATGACTCCACTCTCGGCAACAACAGAAATAAATAAAATGGGACTTAATCAAGCTAAAAAGCTTCTGTACAGCTAAGGACACAACAATTAAAGCAAATAGACAACCTTCAGAATGGGAAAAGATATTTGCATGTTATGAATCCAACATAGGGCTGGCTGATAACCAGAATCTACAGAGAACGCAAATTAATCAACAGAAAAAGATCTAACAAGTTCAGATACTTTTAAGTATATTTAAATTTCAAGTCATAGATAACCATCTTAGGCTCAAGATACGGTTTTCTTATTTGTTTAATTATTTTCACAATTTCTTTATGTCAAACAAGTAATCAAATGATAAAAGGATATCTGACTTAATAACACTTCACTCAGTAGTAGAAGGGAAAATAATTTATGAACGTACCAGCATTGCAAGTTATAGAGCTTTGAAATGAATATTATGTTCAGTATGTGTAATATGCTATGAAAATTAGCTACAGCTCCAAAACGCACAGACATAAATTCATGGAATGGGATATTATGGCCACCCCTTTACTCGTTGCTATAAGGTAAGGTACATGTGTCAGGAAAGTCCTCACTAGTTGAAACATACATATAATCCTTTATTTCATAAATGGCAGAGTTTAAGTGGCCCTGCCCAAGATGATAGACTAAGTGAAAGAATTATCTGGAAGACACAACTCCACTATCCTGGCTTGACAGAGATTTGTGACAGTAACATCTATGCTACATCTATGCTACAGTAACATCTATGCTACAGCTTGCACCCTGGAATTTTCCATGAGCACATGATCTAATTTAATATCCAGTTTCATAGTCTACAATTCTTTGACAGATCACCACTACCTACAACTTTTAGCCCCACATCCGTGACTGTTGAGGGTATTTATCACTGCACCTTTTTGTTTGATTTTGGATTCTGAACTTGGAAATGTATGACCTGGATAGAGTTATACTCCCACTGCACCCTGTCCGTGTGATTTGGGGGGACTTGCTTTGCTTCTCTGACCAGCAGGCTTTTGTGTCTGTTTTTGCTTTTGTTTAGGTATTGTTTCTGTCTGCCTGCCGAAGTGCTCTGTAAACTACAGTTGACTCTTGAACAACACAGATTAGAACTGCCCAGGTCCACTTACACCTGAGTTTTCTTCTACCTCTGCTACCCAAGAGACAGCAAGACCAACCCCTCCTCTTCTTCCTCCTCCTCACCCCACCCAACATGAGGATGAGAACCTTATGATGATCCACTTCCACTTAATGAATAATAAATACATTTTTCTGCCTTATGATTTTCTTAATAACATTTTCTTTTCTCTAGCTTACTCTATTGCAAAAATACAGTATAGAGGGTGTCCATGTGCAATTTAAAATAGCTGTCTATGGACACTGTATATAATAAATAGGACATATAAAATATGTGTTAATCAACTGATTACGGTATCAGTAAGTCTTCCAGTCAACAGTAGACTAATAAGTATAGTAGTTACATTTGGGTGTAGTCAAGTTACACATGGATTTTTTACTGCATGGGGCCATCCATGCCCTAACCAGTGTGTTGTGCAAGGGTTAATAAATAATAATTAACAAATAAAAATGTACTTTTGTATTTGTCAGCTGTGGACTTAAGGCATACCAGTGGTGGAGGCTGGGCAGATGTCCATGTCCCCTCCCATCAGCGTCATCATGAGGCCCTGGCTCTCCAGTTCCATCTGAGCTCCATCCCTCCCCACCCACTCACACCAGACTTCTCATGCCCGAGCACTCAGGGCATGGCCATGCCTGATCCCATGAATTTTTTGAGGCATGTCTTCATTACACCGGCAAGCATTCTCCACTCAGTTAAAATAATTTCTGTGTTCTTGAAGGCCACATGTAAGCCCTAGTCCTTCAGTGGTAGGTTACTGATTATTATAGTCCATGGGTGTCTCTTGCCTGTACTCATGCTACATTGTAAAATATCGGCTAGTTTGAGATTTAATTGTTCAACTCTTGCATGAGTTAAGACACCTTACTGTGAATTGTTGGTGTCTTGTTCCTTGCCCTTCCCACACCTGTAAGTGGCTTTCTAACCACCTATTTCTGAATTTATTGTTTGTGGATTTGAACAGATAAGTGAAGATGGACAATATATAAGCCAATTTCATTCTCTGCCACCATCACCCTTCTTCTTATTGTTTTGTGTTTCACCCTGGCTCTTTCTCTGCCTTGGACAAGTTAAAGCCGTGGCCCATTGGGTGACCCTGGATGAGTAGTTTAGCCTTTCAAAGCCTTAGTTCCTCCATAAAATGATGATATATTAAGACCTATTTCATTGTAAGGATTTAAATAAATAAATGCATGTGATTATAGGCTTGCTATTTTTGCCTTATTTTATTACTTTATTACTACATTTTCCAGGCCTAACTTTTATGTCACTATTACCAAAAAAAGCCCAGAGATAAAGCTAGCTATGGCTTTGAGCCACACTTACTGTTCACTCTATGCTAGGGATTCTTAACCTTGGCTGAATATCAAAAATTACCTGGGGTCTTTACAAAGTCTGAACACCTGAGCCCCACCCTGTGACCTGTCACCTCTTAGCCATCCCCTCCTATGGCTGGGGATGTAGCCAATCCCGCTGCTGTCTGTTTGCTTTCCCCACCCATCTGCCTTCTCAATAGCTCATGGCTTTAATTCCTGAAAGGGACTTCTGCAGCTGGTGGTGTCCTGAGCTCCCAATCAGGAAATTCCCAGTCAGACACTGAGATGGGGATTTCCCCCACACCTCTGGAGACATTTCTGCGAAAGCCAAAATGCACAGAAGTGATAGAAATGAATTCTTGAGTATGACAAAAGTCAGAAACTGTCTCATTCAATCCTCAGATCAATTCTATACAGCAAGCATTATTACTTTCATGTTATAAAAAAAGGAATCTAAGGTTTAGAGCAAACAGGTAAGGAATTAGGGTACAAGTCTAAGACTGTAGACATCAAACTTCACATTCCCCCATTCCATTTGCCCCATCTCTGTCAGTGGAACATCTAATCACTCTGGGTGAATATAAGACAAATGTCTTGATTACCTTGATTTCAAGTCCTGCAACATTCATACATGGTCAATAAATTCATTAGACAAAACACGGGAAGAGAAGGACGTTTTCTCCATATGTAGCTAAAATTACAATAGCCTACAAAAGGACAGTTGAAATGAGAAAAAAAAAAAAAAAATAGACCATAAGAGGAACTCACACACGGGCTTAAAAGCGGAGGATACTAAATTTTCCTTTCAGCTGTCGTGTGTCATTTTATGATTTTAGATAAAGTTACTTCATATGAAAAGATGTATGTCTCCAGGTATGATATAAAGGAGAATGATCTCCAAGTATAATAGAATTTAAGCAAAGAACCTAGTAACCTTAGAAATATCTACGATGTTTAAGTCATATATAAGCTGTCACAGAAAACGAAAGCTAGAGGGTTTTATAAGTGAAAACAATAAAAATATTACCTTGTTACATTTGCCGGTTTAATTTAGAAACTATGTTTTCCAGTTTCTCCTTTAAAGCTTATAGTACCAAGTGTGTGTTCCTGACGCAAGCTGAAGTAAGTTATCTGACTTCTGGATTTGATTTGACCAAAGTCCAAAGGAGAACCTGGGGGGGATGAGAGAAAAAAGGCTCTTTTCACAAAGCAGTAATGTGAAAGAACTTCAGAAATTGTATTTCAAAAGAAATGTTTTTGAAAATATTGGATGGTACCCTTTTCAGCAGAGCCACAGAGTAATAAAAGCTTATTTAATTTAATTTTCCACTCCATAACATCCCCAAGTTCAGGACCAAGTGAAGGAATGCCCTCACAGATTGCATACCATGTGTCATAAATTTATTACCACACTTCCTGGCATTTTTTCTCCTATCTTTCTATAATATTTTAATTCTAAATTGAAAAGGAAAAATTAAACTAAGACCCAGATCTTAGTCTGATGATAACTCGGAAACTACCATTGACCCAATGATCTGTGCTTATTTTTTCACCATGGGGTCCTGAAGACCAAATTCAAAGTATCCAGCGTTTATTAAGCAATAATGCGTGCCAGATGCCATGCTGGGAAGATAAACACACAAGTTCCTTGCCTGCTCCTAGGAGTTAGTTCAGTGCCATGTTCACAGAACTCAGGGTCACCGATTCATGGAATGGGCTCTTCTAGCCACAGGTTTAACCACTGGTAAGTTTTCTCAGTTACAAAATAGAGTGAGGTCCAGGCTGGAGGGAGAGGAAATTGTCTCAGAGATGCTTTTCAGCATTAAAGTCTTGAGATTCCAGGACTGAATGAGAGTTACACATATGCACAAATCGCAACAAAATCTATTAAGCGCAATCCGACAGATCTTCATTTCTAAGTACTTGATGCATGGAGCAAAAACCTGCCTAAAATACAGAGGAATGTAGGTGTGGGGGAGGGGCGCAGGAAGGGAGGGAAAAGTCCTGACAAGTGATTCCTTGGGTTTGCAGTTTGGAGTTCCAGTTTTGAGGTTTGGGGTGGGGGGGTTGTTTTTGTTTTCATTTTGACACAGAGTCTTGCTCTGTTGCCCAGGCTAGAGTACAGTGGTGTCAGCGTAGCTCACAGCAACTTCAAAATCCTACACTCAAACCGACCCCTGCCTTCGCCTTCCAAGTAGCAGGGCATTCAGCTGCCGTTTTCTTTTCCTTTTTTTTTTTTTTTTTTTGAGACAGAGTCTCTCACCTCTTTTACCCTGGATAGAGTGCCATAGCATCATAGCTCACAGCAACCTCAAACCCCTGGTCTTAAGCAGTTCTCTTGCCTCAGCCTCCCTAGTAGCTGGAACTACAGGCACCCACCACAGCACCCAGCTATTATTCAGGGCGAGGTCTCACTCTGACTCAGGCTGGTCTCAAACCTGTGAGCTCAGGCAAGCCACCGCCTCGGCCTGCCAATTGCAGGTGTGATCACACGCCCAGCAGATATTTTCTACTTTTTGAGGGTCAGGGTCTTGCTGTTGATCCAGCTGGTCTTGAACTCCTGGCCTCAAGCAATCCTCCCCGAGTGCTAGGATTATAGGTGAGTTTCAGTATTTTTGTCAAAGGAAAGGAAAATGACAACAATAACAACAAACAAACAAAAACCAAGAAAGTGCCACAACTGTGTCTCAAGAGAGAATAGCCATTGAAGATTCAACTCTCTTGAGATGCATCTCAGAGAGATGCAAGAAGAAATCCCACTATTCTAGAATGCTTCCTGGGAGCCTACAACTGTGCTAGGAGCTAAAGGAATAAGAAAGCAAAAAAAAAAAAGAGAAGGGAAAGAAACAGGTGGAGCCATTGCACGTAGACTCACCTCTTGGCCTAGCCGGGATCTCATTTAACACTTTTCCCCCAGTTTTTGATTTTTTCTAATTGTTTTCCATTTAAAGAAACATCTGCTCAAAGCATACTGTTTCAACACCAAAGATACATTAAATCTTGGAAACTACAAATTAAGCAAAGCACTACACTTAAATCTATTGCTTTAAAATCTAAATGCTTTACAATAGCATTCTCAGGAGAGACTAGATCTGAGCAAGGGGGGTAATGCTTTTGTAAGTTATATAGCATATATTCTACTTTCTAATTGATTTATGTTAGCAGTACTTAAAAGGATCACTTGACCATTGAAAAGTTATTTCTTTAATAAGGTCAATTATTTAAAATAACAACCTCCTACCTCCTTTAGTTTGGAATTTAATCTCCCTGACCCCATCTTTCTTTCCTCTTTAGTGGATGACCTGGCTCCATGTTTCAGAGAGGGCCACAGAAGGTGCCTCTGAGAGCCATTTCTGATGCCCTCACCAACTCAGTAGAACATGTGGCCTTGCTAATTCCCTTCTTCCCTCCTATTCCAGTGGAAGAAACAGACCTACCTCCTTTCAGCAGTGAGTTGTCCCACCTGCATCCTGGGCCCCCTCTCTTCCTATCCTCCCATGGACCTCCCTGAGTGGATTACTTATTTTTTCTCCTTGATCTTCTTTACTAGCTTCTTTCTGTCTATATTTGCAATGCTGTTTTCTCCTTTAAAAAAAAATTAAGCCAGGCGTGGTGGCAGGGGCCTGTAGTCCCAGCTACCCAGGAGGCTGAGGCATAAGGATCTCTTAAGCCCAGGAGTTTGAGGCTGCAGTGAGCTATGATCACACCACTGTACTCCAGCCTGAGGGACAGAGTGAGACCCTCCCTCTAAAATAATTAATTAATTGATTGGTTGACATTAAAAGTAATTAAAAGTAAATAAATGACCTTCCCAAATCCTGTCTCCCCTTCCACCTATAACTCTTTCCCTTATCCAGGCATCTTTAGAAAGCTGTCTGCACTCTTTGCTATGGTCCATCTGACTTGACCTGTCCTCACTTTATTGCCCTCTCCTTCTTGAAAAATAGAGTTTCCTCCTCTATCTCTGCTGGTTCTTCCCCATCCCTTTGAGGAGCCATCTCTTCTATCTGAATTTTACACATTAGATTCTTCTTGGCTTGGCCCTATATCCACTTTGATTTTTAATCTATACTCTTCCTCTCTCTAGAGATTTCATCCGCTCCTATAGTCCAGTATCTCTTCCCTACCTGCTATCTTCAGAACATCACCCCTCTCACACCTGCTCCTCTTCCAACATCCCTCAATTCAGTAAATAGCACCTAATTCTCCTGCTGGAATTGGAAGATGTAACCCTTTCTCTCTTCTTCTTTAGATCACAGATTCAATTTCCATGTTGTATCAATTTTCTCTCCAGAACATGTCCCACCCTGTGTTTCTGTCCTTCTCTGCCAGCCGCCGTCTCCCATTGGCTATTGAAACACTGCACAGCTGTGGAAGGAATACTTCAGCAGAAAAATTTTGTAAAGAGATAACACATTATCAATAATTTACATTTTAGTGAATCTACAACTCGGTAAGTTTTTCCAGGAAGGAGACTTTGATGCCAGAGTGGATTATGCATGTTGGATTTGGAAGTTTTAGAGGGTGAGGTGAGCTGACACACACACACACACACACACACACACACACACACACACACACACACGGGGACCAGGAGTATTGACAGCACACTGTGCCCTCTTTCCTATTCCTATTTTCAGACCATGCTTGACATTGTCATGACGAGGTCTTCGTCTCTGCCCATTCACCAGTGGCTGGTTTGCCAGCACGAACGCTGATCAAACGCTGTGGATTTTCTGGCCTCTTGATCCAGATCAGGTTTTAGTCTATGCAGTTTGGGGATGACAGATTGAGCAGAAATAACCTCTTTAAAATGCAGCAATCCCAGAAAGCTGAGAAACAATCACATAAATCCTTTGAATCTCCAGAGGCAGAGGGGACCAGCAAATGCAGGACAAAGGAACAGGGCTGTACGTAGATATGAGAACTGGGTTATGGAAACAATAGCTGCAGCTACATGTGTGAGACACTAGGGCACTGTGAGGATAAACAGCTAGCGATATCTCAACCATGCCTGAAATCAAGTAAATGTAAATTACGTGATTAAACAAGCCGAACAGCATTATAAACTACTGTAAACTCAGTTCATGACCCACGCATTGCTAGAGGTTTTCAGAACAACCAGCGTACTTACTTGCCTCAAGTTCATTGGAATTGGCCGACATCTATGAGTTCAGCATTCCTTCCTCATGCCCGGAGTACAAATTTTAGAGATCTCTGAAAACAGATTGATCAATGTGCATTTGATCCTGACCAAATAAATAAATAAGAAAAATTCATAAAGCTTATAGCAGCTGACCTCCTTCTCTTGGGGCACTGGCTAAGATCTTTCTATTATTCAGATTATATCAGAGAGAAAATTCCAGTTGCATACTGATCCTTTTAACTTCATGCTAATCTGTTTTCCTTTTATCTAGGTCTGTAAAAAGGTTATGGAAATAGGACTAAGGACAGTATAGTGAGTGGAAGTGAGAAAAATCAGAACTATTGAAAGCTAAAATTTCTGAATAAAGACTGAGAAACAATTTTTTTCTTATGCACCTATAGAAATATAAGTCCATGCAGAGCCAGGTGGATGGCTCACACCTGTAATCCTAGCACTCTGTGATGCCAAGGTGGGTAGATTGTGTGAGCTCACAGGTTTTGAGACCAGCTTGAGCAAGAGTGAAACCCTGTGTTTAAAACTAGCTGCACCTATAGTCCCAGCTACTCAGGAGGCTGAGGCAAGAGAATTGCTTGAGCCTAAGAGTTTAAGGTTGCTGTAAGCTATGAAGCCACAGCACTCTACTGGGAGTGACAAAGTGAGACTCTGTCTCATAAAAAAGAAAAAGAAACATAAGTAAATGTAAACATGAAACCTGGACTCATTCAAGATCAGTTACTAACCCAGTGGTTCCTAACTTTGTTTACATCTTAGAAGTGACTAAGGAATTACGTGCTTCCATCAATAATCTTGGCTCCCGGGCTGTAAGGGCAGAACTTTTCAGCTTCTCATGCCTCTAGTGGAGGGTGAAGGTATATATTTAGGAAACACAGGAGAGGCATTGAAATCTCCCTTCCGGGAGTTTTGCTACCTTCCCTGGAAGGTATCCCTTCCTCCAACTGATACAACAGAGACCAACAGATACAAGTCTTCCAGGCTTAGTTTCCTCCTCCATAAAATGATGATGATATATTCAAGAATATTTTAATGAATAAAGGGACACACAAAGGCCAGTTATAATATCTCCCATTTGTATTTTTTATTGATGCACAATTTGCTAATACGGTGCAACAGAACTGGATTTGTCGAATGTTCTAGTAAAGCTCTTGAGTACTTAGGCTCTACAGAGATTATAAAAAGAGCATCAATTAGAAGTAAACATGGTCCATAGTCTATTCAAAGGTCATTGTAACTCTGCTTTAAATTATTAACATTGTTCCTCCCAGTATTTTTTTTTTTTTTTTTTTTTTTTTTTTTGAGACAGTGTCTCACTCTGTTGCTCCAGGCTAGCATGCCATGGAGTTATAGTTAATAGCACCCTCAAATTCCTGGGTTTGAGTGATCCTCTTGCCTCAGCCTCTTGAGTAGCTGGGACTACAGGCACCCTCCACAACACCCAGCTAATTTTTCTATTCTTAGTAGAAGTGGAGTCTCGCTCTTGCTCAAGCTGGTCTCGAACTTCTGAGCTCAGGCGATCCACCTGCCGCAGCCTCCCAGAGTGCTGGGATTACAGGCATGAGCCACCATGCCAGCCCTCACCCCAGTATTTTTAAAGAAAGGAGAAAAGACACAAGCTTGGCCTATATCAATTATTCAGCTGAACATCTTAATAACTACCATTTATTAAAATAGGCCTAAATGTAGGCAGATAGGATGCTTTACATGTCATATCACGTTTAATCTCCACAACAACCTTTTTATTATTAGGCTCATTTAACAGATATAAAACGGGGGCTCAGAGTAATTATATAACATACCTATATCACATGAGTTACTAGACCAGTATTTAAGCCTAAATATTTATATTGCTATACCTTTCCTCTTCGCCAGCATGCTAATTTATGGGAAATTCTAAGTGGTCAGGAGAAATCACAACTGGACAACCTTTATAGAACAGCCTTTATTCTTTGCATCTGTGTTACTACTTTATTGTTTCATGAGTCAAATGAAACTATGTCAGGAATTTCAGTCTTAATATAACTTATCCCAGGAGAGGGATCTATGACTAATCACAGTCCAGATAGTTTATTTTGTAATCGTGTAACTTGGGGAGACCTGCTCTACAGTAGGGACGATAGATTTTTTTCCAATTATAAGTTCATTTATAAAGAAAAACAGTAACTTATTATTACAGTGTCCTAGTCCCACTCAAGAAACTTTCCTTTCTGGCTAATGAAAATAAATTGATTATAAGTTGGATTCTTTATCCCTGAAACAGCCACATTTGTACTGAGCAAAGGAAACAGAACAAATTACTGTGAAAGAGATTTTGAAATTAGACCTTGTCACTAGGGGGCACTTAGGGATATAAAATCAGCATTGCCTAAAAGTACTTTCAGAAATAAAACAATTAGTGGCATATGTCTTTTCAAGACAGGAAAAAAATACCTGTTTATAGACGTAAGAATTTAGCACATCTCTTGACGGACTGTTTTTAGGTGCCAAGTTAAGTTAAGAAAGAAGAAAGTGGGCATGATTTTGAAGTTAGAATCCCTGGCCTTCTCTCTTATCTCTTTTTATTTCTGCCTTTTACCACTGGAAGCACAAATGTGCTGCTAAGGAAAGAGACATTAAAAAAGAGAGGAAGGGAGGAAGAAAAGAACAGCCAAGTAAAACCACAGCTGGCTGGGTTCCCTCCCTGACGTTCCCCTGAGGACATCCGTCCTCCCCTCTGGAGCTCACACTTGTTTGCTCCTGGTTTTTACAAGCCTGGTCTTTCATTGCCTTTCTCCTCCGATTATGCCTAGTTTTGGTTCTTCTGCTTTAGCGCTCTTCTTTGCTTTCACTGGGTGTGAGACTCAGTTCCGGTTTTGTTTTTTTTCTTTCTATTTTGTGGGTTTGCTTTTATTTTTCCTTTTTCGACACTCATACCCCTATTTTCATAAGAAATCAATAAAATACGTTTCCAGGCTCTCTTTTACCTAAATGGGATGGTAATAGACAACCTGCTAACTGAGGCTAGAGGAAAATAGTTTCTCACACTATAAAGAAAATAGGAAGAAAAATAGAAGCAAAAAACAAAACAAAGAAAACCACAATCTTACATTGCAGGCTCTTATAGGAAACAAACAAGCAGAAAAACGTATTTCATGGTGAATAGACAAGACTAAATCCATAAATTGAAAAGCAAAAAGTGTAGTCAAAAACAACTTGGCTTTGTCCACGTGATACCCAACAACCCACTTAATTGATTTTCTTTTTCAAATCCACCATTTCTTTTGGTTGTCATGTGAAGAAGTTGTAAACGATATAAAATCATGAAGTGATACATTTAGCGCTTACAGATATCAGATATCTCTGCAATACTTCATCACAAAGATGGAAGACCTTCAATTGCCCTACTCCTTAGTGTGAAGGGGGAAAAAATCTTCCTGTATCATGCACCCTAACTGCGGAAATTACCCTGAAGTTATAATTAAGAAAATAATTGCAAGTACAATTTACCAGGTCCATGCCCATCATTTCATCCTGTAAAATGAAACAAAGAAAACTTCACTGCATTTCACCCAGCGACCTAGTTTGTGTGCTTTGGGCTAACCTCCCATGAGTGGTAGATTTAGGTCTTCTTGAATAATGAAATGGTGGTCTGGGACTGGGAATCATGAATTTGATTCCTTGTTCCCCTGACTCACCATGTGGTCATGGGAAAGTCTATACATCATCAGTTTTTTCTGATAGGAAAATGATTAGGATAATTATGCAGATTACTCTAGAGCTTTGATTTCAATAAGCCATTCTTAGCACCCTACCCTGCCCTCAACCTTTAAATAAACTTCTGTTCACACAGACAACAAATGTTATTTCAGACGCCAATTTTCACAAATTTGTTTTCTCATAATTATTTTTTAGATTCTGTTATTTGTTTTTACTTATCAAAAGCTAAACCAAATCATAAGACGTCCATCCAGTTAGTCAACTCACATGGTTGTATTATAATAAATAGATAAATCTTGAAATCTTGATTTAAGTTTTTTGACTTACTAAAAGATTTTCATCTTTCTACATTTTGACACTACCTTTTCCTTTCACTTGGAACTACTCCACTGACCTAAGTCATGATTTTCCTATGCATTTACATAATCATTACTTTTATATTGCATCATTTCTTAACACATGTCTTAGGAACATAGAATATTTGCTTTTCTTGTCAATAATATACAAATATTCCTCAACTGACTATTGAGTTATTCGGTGTGACAATTCAATTCACAAACTTGACACTGTATGCTGTACAACCACTCAGTAAGGTTTTATAACCTTGATACATCCTTGTATCACCATTGTGTTCATGTCACCGTGAGGCAGTGTCTTGCTGAGTGGCAGTCATTATTACCATAGTGTGTTTTCGTGTGCTGTCATGTGTATGGTGGAGCTTGAATTAGAGCAATGAACAAACATTAAATTTCTTGTTAAACTTGGCAAGAGTGGAATTGAAATCAGAGACACGTTAGTCCAAGATAATGTCATGAAGAAAACTGCAGTGTACAAATGAATGGAATGTTTTTCTAAGGGGAGAGAAAATTTCACTGATGAAGAGAGGTCAGGGTAGCTGGTAACAAGCAGAACTGAAGAAAATATTGCAAAATTTGTTGACTTGTGCATCAGGATCATCAGTTGACTGTGAGAAGCATAGCAGACCAAGTAAACATCAGTAGAGAAACAGTTAGGAAAATCTTAACTGAAAATCTTGGCCAACAACTCATGGTTCTTGCATCACTACAATGCACCAGCTCCCATAGCACTTTCTGTAAGGGAGTTTTTAGCCAGTAAACAAGTAACTGTATTGGAACACCCTCCCTACTCAACTGATCTGATCCCCAGTGACTTTTTTCTTCACTTGAAGATAAAGGAAATATTGAAAGGAAGACACTTTGATGACATTCAGGACATAAAGGGTAATACAATGACAGCTTTCATGACAATTCCAGAAAAAGAGTTCCAAAATTGCTGTGAAGGGTGGACTAGGCACTGGCATGGGTGCATAGCTTCCCAAGGGGAGCGCTTCAGAGGTGACCATAGTGATATTCAGCAATGAGGTATGTAGCACTTTTTCTGGAACGAGTTCAAAAACTTAACTGTCAGGCCTCGTATATCTAGTTAAACCCATCACCAGTGGAAGATAATCATGAGTTGAAAACACATTTAATTCATCTAATCTTCTGAACATCATAGCTTAGCCTGTCCTCCCTTAAATATGCTCAGAACATGTACATTAGCCTACAGTGGGCAAAATCATCTAACACAAAGCCTGTTCTATAGTGACGTGTTGCACAACATCTCATGTCATTTATTGAAAAATATACTGAAAATGAAAAACAGAATGGTTATATGAGGGCAGTTTCTACTGAATTTGTATAGCTTTCCCGCCATTATAATGCAGGAAAATTTTACGTCAAACCATCCTAATCAGGGATCGTCTATACCGCATTGCTAACATATATTTCAGTCGCTTCCAAGATGATCCATGATTGCAAAAAGTTCAGTTTTTGTTGCAAGAGCCTAATGCAGGGCCCCATAATATGCCACATCATAGTGTGCCAGTATTAGTTAGGGACTAACACTGTTCAACAGAGCAAAGAGTCCATCAGGAGCTGGATACCCTCTTAGGAAGAATTTTGGGGAGTTTATAAAAAGAGATATTTTTGCTGTCACATAAATTGGAGGTGGCTGGCAGCCATGAATAGGAGCCAGCTATGCCAGACACCCTTCAATGTCCAGGTCAGTTCTGCCCGACAAAGAACTGGCCCCAGTTGCGCATGGCTTTCTTAAATCATTTTGTGAACATTTTGTAGATTGAAGAAAAAGTGTTGACATTGTATGTGAGATAAAAACAAAGAAATTATGGCAGTCCTAAGAGATAGCATTTTTTCAATAAAGTAATTACCCCATAAATTGAGAGAAAGTTCTTTCTTGTTTTGGTCAAAACGTGGCCAAGATTATTCCTTTGAGAAATTATAGCACAAACTGCTGATTTTGGTAGCTGGAACACACTGCCTTGTGTCAGTCTAGAACACGTGCTGCTAAGACATTCCTAGTGTTCCAGGTGTCAATCAGACACCTGCCGTTTCACCATGCCTTTTTGGTAGACGTACCTGAGAACTTACTTGTTGAACTTCACGTTACTTTATTATAAGTTATTATCCTTTTGTTCACTCTTATTTGAATTAGGATATTTCATTCACCTTTTAAAACTCTGTGTGCCCGTTAAGTTTTCACATCTATGCTTGTTATTGCAAGATAGTTGTATCCGTTTGTTATTATTGTATAAGAAACCATTCTAAAACTTCAGAATTAAAACAGAAACCACTTGTTTGGCTCATAATCTCTGAGTTGGTAACTTGGGTTGGGCTTCTTTATGATACTGCAGACAGCTGCAGAGATCCAGTGACTGGACTTTGTCACACCTCTGTAGCCTCAGTTGGGACAAGCAAGCTGACTCAGCCCTGGCCCAAGTTTGTCCAGTTCTCTGGCGAGCTCACCTACCTGACTCACACAACAGAGGCAGGGGTCATGATGGTGCAAGTCTAGACTCAGAGTAGGATGCCATCACCTCTTCTGCATGCTATGGACCAAAGCAAGTCAGAGTCTCCCAGACTCAAAGGATGGAAGAATAAATAAACTGTCTGTTGGGAGGAGCTACACAGCCACATGACAGGGATGTGTGGGTACAGGAAGGTAGCAATTGCTGCGTTGTTTACCAGCCACTGTCATAAAAAGGAAGTATTGGGTCTAATTGATAGGTTTAAGAACCAGTATTAGAACCCCAGAAGAAACAGAAATAGGAAGTGTGATCAAATGTTCTCTTAGACACAGGATGGAATAAAGGAAACAGCAAGGCTAGCCTGCCAAGTGAGGGGTGGACTAGACAGAAACACGTAAGGCTGCTGCAGGCCTCCAGGTCCGATCCTGCCATCTCTGCCCTGCAGGGTGGATGGGAGCTGACAGCTCACTGACATTGTTTCTCAAGCTGCCAGCCTTTGCCCAGAACTGAACTAGCCTAAAGGAGGGAGCACCTTTTTCTAATTCATCCACCCAAAGCCTGTGCCTTTGCCTTGTCAATCTCAAGAGGACACTTAAAAAAAAAAAAAATTGTCTTTCTGCAGGGGCAACCTTTTGAAATTCTTTCTGCAAATTTTGAATTGTCTTTCTGCAGGGGCAACCTTTGTGTACGTGTGGCCCTGAGTCCAGATGCTGGGCTGCTTTGTTGGCGCTGTTTCCTCTGCCCAGAGTGGCCTTGCCCCCTTGTCTCCCTGGCAAACATATGCTTGGCTTGCCAGAGTAATGCTAAGATTGCCTGGACCGTGAGCATCTCCCATTCTCTGCCACTCCTGACCTGGGAGGAAGAGAATGGAGAATGCCCATCTATGACATTGCCCTGTGGCGATGTTTTACCCTGCACAGACTCTCTTCACTGGTCAGTCCTGTCTGAATGGAGATGCTGATTAACTCAGTTCTGCCCCATTCCTGCCGTCCTCCTGCCATGCATTCCGAGGCCTCAGCAATAGGGTGTGCACAGCGGACAGAGTCAAGCAAACCACACTCCCATTTTTTTATAAGACATTTATGCCAAGCCCCAGGAAGTCTCCTCAAGCCAAAGTGAAAGGCAAACCAACTGGCCACCAACCCAGTGGAGCCAGGGAACCTTCTGCATCCAAATCTCAGCTTATTTTAATAGTCTGAAAGTAAATGTGCTTCTAGGAAAGCAGGGGGAAAAGTTCAGCAAAACAAACGTCTTTATACTTCTCCTGTTAATGCTTCTCTCACATAACACTCCTGCACTTGATGGGGCATCTCAACACCTTCTCTATGAAGGTCTCACTCTTCCTTCTTTTACTCTACCAACTTGTATGTGCAGTCCTGGAATCAGTTGGGTTTTCATTATTCCCCTCCCAGAAAATCAGTGGGTGCTATCAGAATCCCAGCTGTTCTTTTCTCAAACCACTTCTCTAATCCAGGCCCTTTCTGTTATGAATCTAACTAGGATTAACACACACACACACACCCCACAAAAAATATATATCCAGAAGATAGGATTATCTAAAAATTAAAATCATCTCAAACTCGTATAATCTCTTAGTCATATAAAAAGACAAATGAAAAACAAGGAGAAACAGATTTGCAACACATTAACAGAAAAAGGGTTAATATTCTTAACAGAGAGAGCTTTTACAAAACTGTGAACGGTACCAGTGAACTCCCTAATACAATGGAGCAGAGAATGCGGGCACAGACAATGAAAAAAATGTTCACTATTAATCATCAGAGAAATGCAAATCAAAACTACTTTGAGATGTCACCTAACCCCAGTAAGGGTAGCCCACATAACAAAATCCCCAAACCAGAAATGTTGGCGTTGATGTGAAGGAAAGGGCACACTTCTACACTGCTGATGGGAATGCCCACTAATATGTTCCTCTGTTAGAATGGGTACAGGTGATTGCACTAATGTACACAGCTATGATTTAACAATAATAAAAAAAAAAAAACTTACAGTGTTATAAGTCAGGATAGTTCTTATCTTTGGAGAGAAGGGAGAGTGGGATGAATTGGGTTCCTCGGGTGTTGATAATGTTCTATTCTTTGACCTGTGAGGTACTGGCACAGGTGCATTCATTTTGATATGGCACAGTGGACTGTGTATCACATACTTTCCTCTGTGTATACAGTACTTCATTTTAAAGGTTTTAAAAATTCTTTGAAGTGAGAAAAAAGTCACTTCCTCCTCTTCCAACTATGGCTTTCAATCCCTACAGCATGGCAGACCCAATAGCTACATGGATCTTAGGTAAATTTGAAAAGCCACTGGAAAAGACACATACAGTCTCCTTAGAGTGGCTCAAGACCCAGCTGGCTGCAATACATTTAACTTAAAAAGTTCCCTGGCCTAGTGACAACCTCACAGAAGGAGCAGTTTCTATATACACCCAAGACAGTTCATCTCAGAATTAACAAGTTAAGAAAATGAGGATGTGAACTCAGAACTGTGAAGCAACTTTGTTCCTTTAGCAACTGTCCCCCATTTTTCACCCTCTTTCCTGCCCCCCATCCACGGTTAGGTCTTCTTTTTTCTTTTCTTTCTTTCCTTTTTTTTTTTTTTTTTTGAGACAGTGTCTCATTTTGTCGCCCTTGGTAGAGTGCTTTGACGTCATAGCTCACAGCAACCTCAAACTCTGGGGCTCAAGCAATTCTCTTGCCTCAGCCTCCCGAATAGCTTGGAGTACAGGCGTCTGCCAAAACGCCTGGCTATTTTTAGAGATGCGGTCTCACTCTGGCTCAGGCTGATCTCAATCCTCATCTGGCCTGGTTAGATATTCTTCTTAAAAGTCGTTTGATTCACATGACAAGTGGCTCTCTATCCTAGGTGGGTTAGATTTATTTAGATTTCTCTACAGATAGGATGGATTGATTGCATATATTTGGGGATGTATTGTTTTTTAATACCCAATAGCTGAGAATTCTATTCCTGAATCCTAAAACTTTAATCGCCATAAGATAACTAAAGGGAATTTTGACCTCCACAATTGGAGTAGAAGAACATTTATTCCATCTTCTTCATATTTTCCTCTTCTAGTCCTTGAAATCTTAATGGAGACTTCCTAAATTCATTTCCTCTATATATTCCACAGTAGCTAGAACCATTCTTGGTGTGCAGAACTTTCTTTGACAGAGGTACAATTGCTTTTCTGACAGTGCCCCCCCCCCCTCCCGTGGAAGCTAAGCCTGGGGAGGTGTTTTCCTAAGCTTTGGTGTTTGATAGAATGCTGCCAGGATGGCAAGTAGGGGAAGTGTCACGCATGTCACCCTGAGTGTAGTTTAATGGAAAAAGCACAGGCTTTAGAGTCAGGCTAACCATGGCTCAAACATGGTGTCCAACACTCATTAGATGCTCCACCTTAGACGCTGTTTCTTAAATTCTAAAATAAATGAACTAGTGTTTACTTTACAGAGCTGCTGCATGTGAAACATAAAACGATCAATGTAAAGCACCTATACAATGACCTGCACAAAGGAAGGAAAAGAAGAGGAGGAAGAAAAGGAGGAAGAAAGAAGAAGACAGATAGTGCCTACTGGGTCCTAGGCATTGTTGTAAGTGCTATGCTGCACAAACATCGGTGCGTTTCATGGCTAATGTCACAACTATGCTAGGATATAAAGACTGTTAATAGGACCAATTAATAAATGAAGATCCAAAGCAGAGAGAGGTTAAGTAACTTGCTCAAGGTCAGATAACTACAAAATGGCAGAGTGGTGGTCTGGCAACAGGGTCCACGCTCCTGTCCACAGCTCTGCACTGGTTTCTTTCCTTTGAAGTGGAGGCCATAAAGCATGGATTACTCACTTCCCCCATCTCTTCCTTCATACTCTTCCTCACAAAGCTTATCTGATTTTTAGGTTTAGAAAGCAAGAAATAAAGAACATCCCTGTTTTTCCCATTGAGTGCACTCCCTCTATGTTCCTTTCACCCCCTCAGGGAAAGGGTACAGCAGTTGGCTGGCTTTGCTAAGCTCCACTGTTATCAGTAAGTGCCCTCAGAGCACTTACTGCAAGCCAAACCCTGTGCTGGGTGATGGGGAAACAAAGGGGTCAAATCATCTGCTTCCTGCTTCCTGCTTCCTGCTTCCCTCTCCTCTCCCTGGGATCATAAGCCCACATGCAAATGCCGTGACATAGGAATGAAGAATGGACCCTGGGCTAGTGACTGGCCATGGCTCACACAGCCCTGACTCTTTCATCAGCTTTCAGAAAAGTTTGTGTGAATCCAGAACCAAACCCAACCCTGAGTTAGGCCAAGAGGCTTCTCCAGCCTGGATTTACTCCCAAAACAGAAGATTCATTGCTTATATCTCCCAGATACACCTGCTGGTAGCAGCTC
This sequence comes from Loris lydekkerianus, assembly GCA_963574355.1. Lineage (NCBI taxonomy): Eukaryota > Metazoa > Chordata > Mammalia > Primates > Lorisidae > Loris > Loris lydekkerianus. The sequence goes on along the minus strand of CAUYPK010028391.1, from coordinate 105,321 downwards.
ATGACCTTCCAGAAGTTACTCTGCCTTTATAGAGCAGCCTTTAATTTGAACTCCATTTTCCACCCCTCCTCTTATTTTCATCAAAAATCAATTTAAACACCATAGCAATCACAGGACCTACTTTGATTGGCAAGAAAGGAAAGAGGAAAGAAAAGAGACACTTCCCCTGGGTTTGAAGAGCCTTCAAGAGTTTTGCTGAGGTTGGAATTAGAGACGCTCCCTCCTTCAACCCAAGAATTAGAGAACTCCCTCCTCCAACCCAAGAATTAGAGAACTCTTTCCACCAACCCAAGCACTACTTTGGGAGTGGATGTGCCTCACTGGACCTCCCTCAGATCTGTGGGTTGAGGGTACAGGCAATGTCCTAATGAGCACGCCTGGCAAAACTTGAGTAAGTACCGCTAACATGAGCCAGAGTTACTGCTTATCACCTGTCCTTTCCTCTCCCTCGCTCTCACCTCTCTTGTTCCCATAACTTCTCCTCTCCTCGATCAAGCTCACAAAGCATCCTCCCTAGGGAAAGAGCTTTTCATAACTATCCAGGCCCCAGTAGCCCATCACAAGGCCATCTGTATCCTCAACAGGAGACACTAAGGGCAAGAACAGTGACTTGGAGAGCTTTCCTGAAACCTCCTTTCCTGTCTTGCCCACCCACCTCCGAGCTCTGATTTAAGAACTGTGTACGGAGATGGAATAAGCTATAGGACTTAGGCGTTTTTGCATGTAGCTTTCTGCGCTAATCTTGTATCTTTAGGATTTTTCCAGGGTTGGTCCAAGAGCAAGGATAATCATAAAAAGCCCAGGTACTAGTGATCTGGGGACCATGGGGAATTTCCTAATGCACCTCTCATGTTGAACTAAATGTTGATGCTTCTCCTAAACCAGATGCTCTGGATCTTATATAAAGGGAAGGAAGGGAAAGCTTGAATAACTGCAGTTCTCCTGATTTTCATCATTTGCTTCCCTCTTTGTACTGCAGGAGGAGGGGAGTTAACCCCAAGGCTCAAAGAGCCAGGAGGGAAGAGGGAGTTGATGCCTCCCAGTAGAGAAGAAAGTGGGGCCTCTGTACAGCTCTGTGAAGCTACAGGATTGATTTTCTTCTGGACTTCCCAACCATCAATGAACCTACCAGCTTCCTTCCAGTAATTATCAGGCTCTCAAGAGACAATAGGAAAGAAAATAAAAATATTTTTGAAAAGTTTTCTAAAGCTGATGAATGTCATATAAGGTCCCACTTGGCTTTGATATTTGCTGTGTGAGAAGGAGGGGGAAACATGATGTGATTGCAGGTGCCTTGGGTAGAAGCTTTGGCCCAGGCCCAGGTTGCTCTGAATTGAGACTGAGGAACAGAATTTCTTGTAGGGCCCTGGCATTGACTTTGAGTGGGGATCTTCCAGTGTACTCTGTGGAATGGGAAAGCAGTTGTCTATTATGCTTACGCAATAAGATTATAGATCCCTTCACTCCAGGAATCTTTATGAAATGACCTAGGAATCCTAAACTTCAAAATGCTGAGAAACCATTAAGCTGAGGGGGAGTTGGGTTGATTCTGAGTCTGGGAGCAAACATTGCCACTTGTGCCTTGTCTTGTGTCATTGGTTGGATTTCTCCCCCCACCCCCGAAAAAAGAAAAAAAAAAAAAAAATGAGTGATTCCTTTAAGGAATATTCCCAGGAAAAATAAGTAAGATGGCTGGGAAGTGGGCAAGAAAAAGGAAGGCTGCCAGGACAGTGTGCAACGAGGAGAACACGGAGCAATGCCCAGGAAGGGAAATACTGAGGTGTGACTTTTAGTCTTTCAGGTCTTTGAACTATCACTGTTGTCCTCATCAGGGACCAAGGGAGCTGGAGTATTTATATCCTCCTCCCACCTGCCGTTCACGGGTTAAAAGCTGTTATTCCTGAAAGGAAGCAAATTCTCACTATTGCATTCTCAAAATGGTTCCAGGACCTACAGACAGTCCTCTGACCAAAAAACTCAGGCATTTTTTTGCAAATGATAAAGTGTTTCTAAGGGCATGGTCCAAGCGCTGACTACACTGGCTGTTTTGTCTGGACTTGCAATGCACTGAGCTTTGCCCCCCTAAAAAATTGTATGTTAAAGTCTTAATCTCTTAAGGTGACTATATTTGGAGATAAAAACTCTGAAATGTTAAGGTTCAGTGTGGTCATGAGGGTGAGGCCCTAATTTGCTACTAATAGCCAGAGATCTCTCTCTGTCTCTGTCTGCACATGCTCAGAGGCTGAGAGGAAAGGCCGCATGAGCACCCAGCCACTAGACAGTTATCTTCATGCCAGGAAGCAAATTGGCTGGCATCTTGATCTTGGGCTTCACAGCCTCCAGAACTATGAGAAAATAAAGTTATTGTCTAAGTCACCCAGTGTGTGGTATTTTGTTGTGGCACCCAAAGAAGACTAAGACAAGAGCAGACATCCCTGCATGGCTGGGCCATTGCAGGGGGCCAGCTGCGCACAGAGTAGGTACGCTTATCTATGAGGGAAACTCTGCTGAAGCAGGCCATGCTGCACATGAACAGAAGGATCCGCCTGCCCTGGACCCTGGCCACTGGTGCTAACATTGGTGCCAGTGGTCCCATGGTCCTCTGAGGCCTGCCCTCACCTTGCCTTATGGTGTTCTGGGTCACATGCTCCCTGCTTGGGGAGGGCATGTACTTTTCTGTTCTGTTTTCTCCCCTATTTCAGTCATTCCATCTGAAAAGATTTCGTAAAACCTGATACCAAAGAACCAGCGTTATCTTTCTATACCTCCTGGACACCTCTCAGTGGGCAGAGATCCCACAACAAAGTAAGAGCCATCTGGGTTACACATGTCAGGCCACCCTGTTCATGTGGCCCAAAGCTGTGACCAGCACTCACAGCTGTTAGCCACTGGGCTCACAGGCTCTGCTGAGGTCAGCACTGCAGGGCAGAGACTTCGGAAGACACAGCCTTGTCACTGAACAGCTACAGAGGGCTCCAAGTCTGAAGGTCAAGTGTCATTCTCAAGTGTGGCAGCCAACCTGGGGAGAAATAGAGAAGCTAGATAGAGAAGAGACCTCGGATCAGCTCCCCCTGTCCCCTGAACTAAGGAACTGGTGGGAATGGAGAGAGTGAGACAACAACCCAGGGCGGGATTGCCCCAACTGCTGCCTTCGAGCGGGCGCAGATTCCGCTCAGTACGCCATGCCACCGCGGAGCCGCTGGGTCCTGTCAAATCCTCTTCCTCAAACTAAAAATAACCGCTCGTGTATAAACAAACATAAATATATTTTTAACATGTTTCAAAATACCCACCTTCCTGTTGAGTTTCAGATCTTTCTTTCTCTCTCTCTGAGGCATCTGGCAGATCACAAAAGCTACTGCAACTGCTTGGAACTTTCTACCACAGAGGGCAATTGTGACCCTAGGTGACATCTGACTATGGGTGCCAAAGCGACTTGGTGTTGAGAGATTAGAATCTCTAACTGCCTTGTGGTTTCAGAAGGCAAGGGAGGCCAGTACTTAAGAGAGGGTGAGGGCTTAAAAATTCAAGGTGAATAGTTCCAGAAACACCCGTGCATTTTGAGGGTCATTCATGTGGCTTCCTGAGGAAGGTTTTAAAAGTCAGAGCCCAAGACTTTTGAAACAAAGGAAGCCCGTCAACCAGCCAAGCAGCTGGCTGGCTGGCAGCTTCCAGACAGGGATGGTATTTTGCCCTCTGAGGGGAGACCAAGAGGAAAGAGAAACTGACCAACTGTCACCAGCCAGAAAGAATTTGGGGGTAGTAGGATAATGATATTATTAAATATGTCTTTTCTGCTTTTAGATGTACACATCTAAAAAATGATCATCTAAAAGATGATCTTTTCTGCTTTAAAGATGTACACAGAGCAGATGATCCCTGTAATAGCTCATAGTTAATAAAATAACACTGTTTCTGCCAAAGCATTCTTTTTCTTTTCTTTACTTTTTTTTGAGAAAGAGTTTCACTCTGTAGCCCAGTATAGAGTGCAGTGGCATCACAGCTCACAACAACCTCAAACTCTTGGGCTCAAGTGATCCTCTTGCCTCAGCCTCCCAGGTAGCTGGGACTACAAGCACCCAGCTCAATGCCCAACTAATTTTTCTATTTTTAGCAGAAACTGGGTCTTGATTTGGCTCATGCTGATCTGGAACTCCTGAGCTCAGGAGATCCATGTGCCTCGGCCTCCCAGAGTCCTGGAATTACAGGCGTGAGCCACCTCGCCCAGCCAAAGCACTCTCACTCACTTACCACGTGTTAGACACCTCTTACCTCTTCTTTGCACTTAACAACATTCCATGAAAGTCAGAGATTGGGACAAATAAGGATTCGCAGGGAGAGGACATTTTGTGCTTTTCAAAGAGTGGTCCACAACCCCTGCAGGCAAGGATAGGAATAATTAGAAAAATGTGTGGGTTAAAGAAATGGAGAAAACGAGGAGAGATGAGGCCTGGATCTAATGGCTTAGAGCTGGTTAGTTGGCACAGGCATTTGGCTGGGAACCAGAGTTCAGGTCGCTTCACTCCTTGGTGCTTGGTTGGCCATGACCTCCTGCTTCTGGTTCTCCTGATGAAGTGGTGGAAGCTCAGTCCAGTGAAGCAAGCAAGAAGCAAGCTTAGGAGGGCAGGGCTCTGTCCCCCAGTGTCAAGTCCATGCACAGGCTCCTACCTCAGCCGTTGGGGGTTCCTTAGCTTTGACCTTCAGTCCTGACTTAATGTAATTTCTCTGCTTCTGGGTTAAAGGAGGAATTCCTCTCACAGTGCCAACAGCACCCCTTTTCTTCTCACCCCAAGGAGAGTGCAGAGATGGAGTTTTGAGACGTGAGGTAATGTTGGTTCCGAGTCTATGGCTGAGACCCGAGGCAGCTTGGCAGGGGCCAGAAAGACGGCAGTGCTGCCTTTGAGATTTTCTTTATATTTGGCTTGGATGTATTCCAACCTTAAATTCAAATGAAAACTTTAGAAATGTTAAAGTGTGCACGTGTGTGTTACAGGGTGAGGTTTGGGGATAGAGCTGGCTGCCAGGCACGAGGGGCAGCTGCCGTACTGCTAAACTAAACAACTGAGCCTTCACTGCAGAACCCAGGCGCTTGTGACCACCTCTGAAGGGAGGACTCCTTCCTACCTAAATGCTTGGATTTTGTGTTTCAATCACACACACCCTGGGGTAGCCCAACGCCTGGGTTCCAGTCCGTCCCTCGCCACTAACATGAACTGAATCTCTTTGCTTCTCTGACCCTCCGCTTCTTCTGGAGCAAAGTAGAGGCCTGAATCATTATCATTCATCTTTCCATTTGAAGAGTGTGGTTCTAGCGTGGTGGATGTGATTCCTAAATGTTGGCCTCACACGTGCTGCCAAGAGGGATTTGGGAAGTGGCAAATGTTGAGTGGCTCAAGGCGTTTTGTTTCTGTCTTTTTAAAAGGGCCTTTTCTGTTTCAGGCAACTGTTTGTGGTGAGTATGTGTGTACCAAAGCATATGTTTGCAAAACAGATGAAACATTTGCGTATAATAGCATTTTTCACAGCAGTTTGTATAAACGGAGAAAGTGTCCTCCACAAGTGATAAGAAGGGGCTTTCCGTGGGTGTCTGTGAAAAGACAGATTGTGCAATTTTTAGAAAGAAACAAAAAACTTTGACGGGAAAAACCCTACAGGCAATAATATTTTAACCTTGAGGAGAAAAAAAAAAAAAAAAAATACGCTAGCTGTGGATAGAAAATAAACTCTCCTCCAAAGTTTACGTTCAGAAAAATCTTGGTTGCTTGCTCATAAATAAATTGAGAACAGAATTGTTGATTACGGAGGTTAATGTTCTTTTACCAAAGTGAAAATGTTGTATGTAATTAGATTAAGAGGAGATTTCAGAAGAAAGAGTGACAATGTGAGTAATCGTGGAGTCAACCCAGGCACATTTTGATTTTATTAGCTAGCTATTAGAGCAGTGTTTGGCATTTTATGTGAGATGCGCAGCATCAGGATGTAGCTGTTGAAAGTCATTTGCGTCCGCTGTCTGGACTAATTGAGCGACAATAATAAAACGCTGTTTTTAGATAAACAATGGGTGGCAGAGCTCCATCGGCCCCTGCAGGGAGCGTGTTGATGCCTTTCAAAGAGACTGGCTGATCCTCACATGCCACAATCATTTCACAGAGGAAAGTCACGTTGTTTAAATCAACTAAATTGAACGCAGTTTTGAAATGGAAATCAGTAATCCCAGTTTGGAGCTGCCTGGCCTCGTTGTCAATGGGGAGCGAGATGCTCAGATCTGTCATCTGGGTCCCTCCAAGTCTCATTTAAAGGAAGGAGACCCCGGAGCCACAGAGACAGCGAGTTAGCATGCGAGGGAATGAAATATCACATGTCATATGTTTTGTGTAGTGTGTGGGTGCCGAACAGGCTGACATGGAAATATCACCATAAACCCCAGCTGCCCGCCCTGTCTCCCTCCTTCCCGAGCAGAGACAAGACAGGCCCCAGACAGATCTATAACCAGAAGGCTCCAAGGAGGATTTCAGTGGGTAACTTGCTGCTGCCTTCTCCCAGCAGGAAAGGGATTTCTTTTTATCAAAGGAGCCTCCCTCCTCCTCAGACTGTGCTCCTCCCTTCCTTCCCCCTCCCCTGTCCTTTCCCATAAAGCATGCTCAGGGGTGAGCTTCACTTCCTGTGGAGATTAGAATGTCTGGGAGAACAGAAAAGAGCCAGCTGGTGTCCTTCAATTCACTTTATCTGAACATAGATGCCCATAACCACACAACCTCGGGGCTTTTGTGGTAACCAAGGGATGGCCCAGGATGCTTCAACTCCTCTCTCTTTTCATCTATCAGCCTTCCCAGGACAACCACAACCGCACAACCTAGGTGAAAACAGGATGCCTGCATAGCAAACTCCCTTTAACACAGGTTCTCTATGCTCCACAAACTAAATTGCGTCTCCCTGACCCCACTATAAAATTTTGTTGTCACTGCTGAGCTTTAGGAACCTGGGTGCAGTCCACTGACATTTTCACTCAATAATTCTTTTTTTTTTTTTGGTAGTTTTTGGCCAGGGCTGGGTTTGAACCCACCACCTCCGGCATATGGGGCCAGCGCCCTACCCCTTTGAGCCACAGGCGCCTCCCCTCACTCAATAATTCTTGTTTGAACACTTGCTAGGGATGTTATACAGATTTAATTTGGTGATTTCTCCACTATTAAGAGTTAAGAGTCCTCCCCTTCCTGGGACTGGAGAGGGAGACACACAACTCATCTATAAATGAAAGTAAAAAACACAGAGCATGGGGCCGCACCTGTGGCTCAAAGGAGTAGGGCGCCCCTGTGGCTCAAAGGAGTAGGGCGCCGGCCCCACATACCAGACGTGGCGGGTTCAAACTTGCCCCAGGCCAAAAACTGCCGAGGGGGGGGGGGGGGAATACAAAGCATGCTGAAAAAAGGTAAACACATTTTAAGAAAGGAAAAAACGGTATTAAAATTGTAATACTCAAGTCACATTTAACTTCTGCTATTATAAAAGATACAAGATAAAATTATACAGAAAGCAAACATTATTAGCAGGTATTCAGTATTACAATTTCAATGCTGTTTTTTCCTTTCTTAGAATCTGTACACATTTTTATGGCACCTTCTGGATCTATCTCAGAGAGATAATGACTTTTCCTTTAAGTCACTTGCTTTCTCAGGCCTCTGACTCCTGGAAAGAAGAGAGTATTTGGGTTATGCAGTGTGAAGCCACTTGTATTAGCCTGAGGAAAGTCTGCCTTACAGATGCTCTTGCCCGGTGACAGTGAAGAGGCCACAGGGAGCCACAATTTTCCTTTAGGGCCTGTCATCTCACAGGGGAGGACCTTGTTTGTGGGGCCCTGAGCTTAACAGATGTGAGGGGATCATTTTAAAGGAGTAAAACTTATAAATACAAATACAAAAGGAGATATAGGGCTTAAAAGACACTTGTGTTAGTGACAGGCCCTGAAGCTTGAGCTTTGTACATCCAGCCATGCTTGTTGAGGACATATGAAGAATAAAGTCAGGACCTTGGGCAGAGGAGTGAGGAGGGAAAAGAAAGGGAGATGAAAATAATAGCAGGAGGCAGTGGCTCACGCCTATAATGGTAGCACTCTGGGAGTGCAATGCGGGTGGATTGCTTGAGCTCAAGGAGTTCGAGACTAGCCTGAGCCTGAGGAGACCTCCATCTCTAAAAATAGGTGGGCATTATGGCAGGTGCCTGTAGTCCCAGCTTGCTTGAGCTCAAGAATTTGAGGTTGCTGTGAGCTATGACGTCACCCAGGGTGACAGAGTGAGACAGAAATCAGTAACAAAGTGGTGGAGCTCAGTCCAGTGAAACAAGCAAGAAGCAAATCTTAACAACTCTTAATATTCTTTAACCAGACCTGAATGTCTGCTCAAATCTGGAAATATTCTGCATACCTATCCTATTTTTTTCTAAAGAGATACAAAGGGTAGATTTCTTATTATGAAACCTCTATGTGTGGTTGGGGCCCAGCTTTAGTTCTCGTGTGGATCACTGCCAGGGGTCATATTGAGCCTGCACAGGCCTACCAAAAGCCTGGGGTTCAGGACCACATACCCCAGAAATATGGCACATTGACATTTGACAAAACAACAGAAGCAGGAAGATCACACTCACCTTCTTGCCCTGTTTTCTCCAGAGGCAGGTCCTTAGACCATACCTGAGAGGTGTCCTCTCTCTTCCCAGAGGAAAGGAGCTAAAGATGTAGAGATGCCAAGAAGAATCTGAACAAACAGGCCGTGCTAAGATCCCCCTGTTTCTCACCCTTAGAGCACACCCTTGTGTCCAGTCTCAACTCTCCATGGCTGTCCATTCTTCATCCAGCTTGAGCATAAAGATATACACATTTCCCTATTTCTTTGGAGGCCACAGGTCATGTAAAACTTACATTGAAGAGATTTGTATGTTCTTCTCTTGTTAATTCATGTTCTAGGGGCCTCAGCCATGAACCAAGGATGGATGAAGAAAAGATATTTTTCCTCCCCTATGCCTATGTTCCTGGAGCCTGGGGACGGTTCCCATCAGAGAGGAGGCAGCTGTACACTGACAACTCAACCTGTCTCAAAACCCCAAAGTGAGGAGCGACTCAGACATGCATCCAGCACATAACCACTGACATGTGCCCCAGTCCACAGGCACATGGCAGAACCCTGGAGACCAGCTGTGTTTCAGAATTCAGAATTTTTCAGATTTTAGAAAAGTAATATTAATGCATAAACTAAATAACATACAACATCGCTAGAGGGGTCTGGGGCAACGCTTTAGAAATCAAACACAGTAACGTTTCCACAGTCCTATACCAAAACAAAATACATGCGTATTCGCACTAAATGGCATAAATGGAGCCTTATTTCAATTCATGTTTTGGTACCAAAGTGGCTATAAAAGTATTTCTGTTTTCAGGGCCTTTTGGATTTTGGAATGATGGATAAGGGATTGCCAACCCCGGCCAGGTGCCGGGTAGTCTTCTGACCCTGCGGCAACAGCACTGACGGGCACAGAGTGGAAATCTGTGGGAACTGGTGGGCTCCAAAGGGGCTGGTTCCCCAGTTGGGCCACAGCAGGTACAAGTGTGAGCTCCACGAGGAGAAGGGAGATTGTAAAGTAAAGGAAAACAAACCAAGTAGAAATGGTGTTCCATTAAAATCCTTGAAAGCATTAGTGCATAAGCTTGAATGCTTTGGAAAAATCTCCAACAGAAAAATCTCACAGAGCATAGAGAACCCCCTCTTCTCATCCTGTCAACAATAGGAGGCTGAGCCACTCTGGTGTCCTGAGGGCCACCAGCTTCAGCTATGGTGGGAGATGTGAGTGTCCAGCCGACAGGACTGACACAGCTAATGCTGCCTGGCAGAAGCAGACCCCGAAAGAGGGAGACCCACTCAGAGTGGTGATGTGCCACTATATGTGTTGGGGTGAGGGAGACAAAGAGGTGTTATGAGATAGGTAGCCAGAATGTCTCTTGGCCTACAGGGACCATCAGCAGAATCCATGAGTGTGTGTGTGTGTGTGTGTGTGTGTGTGTGTCTGCATATGTGTGTGTGTAGGGCAGGGCCCCCACAGCCTGGGGGGGACACTCAGGGAACGAACCCCACCCCCAGCTGCTTTTCCTCCTTTAACAACAAACATTCTTTTCTCCCCTGCCAGAAGTCATATAGCCCCTGCATACTTTCCTTATTATCAGCAAGCACACAGCTTTTACTCCTTAAAGTTAATCTGTAGCCCAGGTGTTAAGATTTACCTTGATTAGATACTATATAATAAAGCTGTTTCCACGGTTCAGTCAGTGCTGACTGCAGTCATTAGCTGCACCAGACCTTTCCATCCTATAACTTTTGTCTCTTGTATAATCTTCATCTCTTGTGTCTTTTTTTCTCAATTCTCACCATTCCCACCCACTCAGGTTAATTTTCCTTTCCCATGCTGGTTCTCAAAATGCGTGTGTATATATGTATATATGTGCATATGTCTATGTATGTGTATATATACATATATGTGTATATATGTAAATTCTTAAGAGGAAGACTTTTCTTCTACCCATTTAGTTCAAAGGGTTGAAGACCTACAAATTAATTGAGCACAGACAGATTAACATGAGAAGAGACAAGGTTTATTTATATGTGCAAGCAAAGTCACTCTTGAGTAACTCACTGAATATCCAGAGGTAAAGGTTTATATATAGATTATTCAAAATGCTTGGAACCAGAAATGTTTTGGATTTCAGGTTTTTTCAGACTTTGGAATACTTGCATATACATAATGAGATATCTTGGGGATGGGACCCAAGTCTAAACACAAAATTCATTTATGTTTCATATACCCCTTACACACATGGCCTGAAGATAATTTCATACAGTTTTTAAAATAATTTTGTGTGTGAAATGAAGTTTGTGTTATGTAGTTAGGTATGGAATTTTCCACCAATGCTCAAAAAGTTTCTGACTTTACAGCATTTCAGATTTTGGGTTTTTGAATTAGGGATGCTTCATCTGTACCAATTTAACAAAAAGGGGGGCGGTAGGGGAGGTTTAGGGCTTCTGTGGGAAGTAAGGAAGTTCCTGTGGGCTTTTCTTAATGTTGGTGAGAATGGGCAGTCTGTCTCCTTCCTAGAATTGGCAGTAATCCCCTTCAAGTGGGGGTTGATAGCAGCTGTATTTTCAGACGGCTCTGCTTTAGTTAGATACGGAAAGTTCATCATAAATGTTCTCACCTTAAAATAATCTTTATGCTAAAGTGGTGATCCCTTCAGTACGTACATACATATATGTACATACACATACACATGTAGTACACATGTGGATATCTATTGTATACATATGTATGTATAAATCATATAGATGTATATGTGTGCATCCTTATATACATAGAACAGAACAAAGATTTTTAAATGCTCAGATATGAGCAGCCTGAAGGCGGAGAATGGCTTATAAAAGCCTCTTCAGCTTTCAGGTCCACGCTGTATCAGCCTCAGGTGGGTATTCTGTACTTCCACCAGTATTGCCAAAGTATTACTTTTAAATCTCCCTCTGTTTTTTCTCTCTTGTTCTCTTCTTCCCTCTCCCAAGAGCCTGGCCTGCTCTCCCAGGGCCAGCAGGATCACGATGAGGAGATGATGAGAGGTGGGAGAGTGGCATGTTTAGATTGGGGTGGGGCTTTGCTGAAGGCCTTGGATAGCATAGTGGGGCAGCACTAGGCTCTGAGGTCTACCGTGAACATTAGTGGCAATCAGTTGTCCTTGGCTCAAGCTCTTTATCCCCTAAGTAGAATTCCCAAGGAGTCTGAAACACCAGCAAAGGAATGCAGGCTCCTGGTGTGTTTGGGGCGTGTGTGTGTTCCTGTTTCAGCAGGTGTAGACACCTGGGCTCCCACATTCACTGGACCCCTGCAGGCTGGGAAACCCAGGGGATAAACTCCCTGAAGAAGAAGCTCCTCAGTAGAATCAAAGAACTCTCTGCCTCTTGCTACACTGTATGGCCCCCGCTGACTTTCTCCCGCTGCTCCTCCTTGGGGAGCACATGTGCGGACCACTGCCTAGAACTCTGCATTTCATCCCTGATCCTTCATCTCGCTTCTCCACTGCAGAGCATTTCCCACACCTCCTACATGGCCCACCCCACCCACTGGGGTGCCCTGCATTTAGCAAGTATTTCGTTGATAAAGGGAAGGACTCTGCCTAAAGGCTGCTTTGTCACAAAAGAAAGGGTGAAGATTTGAGAAGAGAAATTGCAGCCCTGGTCAAATTTGTGGTCAAGTCCCCCGGGAGTGTTTTGGTTCTCTCGGTAGACTGCTTCTGCTACTGTTTACCCAGCACAGGGGAGGTGCTTTGAATAGATGTCTTTGCTGACACGGATCCCTTTGCTTTTTGAATAGGGCGATTACTAAACAATGAAGCTATTACATCAGGAGCAGGAGCTGGCTGGAGCCAACAAATCTCCTACTCTAGGTTTTCAGAGCTATAATTATCCAAAGTTTTAAAACACAATGGTATCTGCTGAAAGGGAACATCTGGGAGGGAACCAAGCCATTCCAATTAAAGGAGCTGTGCACATCCCATGGATTGGACGACTCCATGCAAATCTAGTGGTGAGTTTTTTAGATGTCACTCAAGTTAACAAATGTGCTGAAAGGTTTAAGCAGAACAAATGTGCGGGTGGAGAAATCAGATCAAGAAGAGAGATCAGTTTTATAAGATCAACTACAAATGGGCTGCAGAAAGCATTCCAGGCTGCTATTATGAACACTAATCAAGAGAAATAAATGCTTTATGAGGTTTTTCCCATATGAAAATAAAAGTTCTTTCCAGTTGCCATTTCATTTCAAAATAAATCTTTTAACCTCCAGAAGACCCTGTGTGAAAGAGTGGGGTGAGGGCACAGCCCACAGGGCAGGTCTGCATGGCTGCAAAATGTTACAAGGCTGTGCTGGCACTTGGACACACCATAAAGATTAGGAGAAATCAGTCGTTGTGAAAGACTGGAGCCTTGATCCTATAAATAGATTTGGCCCAGATAGTAGCATTGAACTCTGGTTGGCAAATGAAGGTTACGGTGTGTTCTCCATCATAACGATCTGTCCTCAAAAGGGGGTGGGACATGTGATCAAGGCTCCTGAGCGCTTTTTCAAGATCTGCACCCTAAAGAAAGGGTGTATTCTTCTGCTGGAGGTGGTTCTTCTGGGTAGAAAACTAAAAGAACAGTAACAAAAACAGACACAAGAACATTTCATGCGTAAATTCTACCCAGGAGAAGGTTTGCTTTCGTGGAGTGAGCACTTTGTGAGGGTGCAGCAGGGGGTTGTGGTGGGGATCATTCTTTCCATTATCCCTCTTCCCCATCTGTCTGGGGGATGTTGCCACCTCACCCAGAGCTCTGCTCGGTTCTGGAGGCAGAATCCTGGATGTGATTTGAGTCATCTTGGGCTACACAGCAGAATACATGATAAGCAAAATCAGGAAGGGGGTGTGTTTGCCAGGTCTCCCTTAGCTGTCCTTCCTGGCTTATGTCCATCCTCTCACCAGTGGGTTCCCACCCCCCCCCTTCAGGCCCCTGCTGGTCCTCCTTGTGAATGTTTTCCACTCACAGGTACACTCAGACGCACCAACAGAGCACTTGCTAGCTCTTGCTCACTCCAAACGGGTGAAAAAATTCAACTCTCTTCAACTTTTCTACAGGTGCTTGCATTGTTATTGCTGAAAAGCAATATTATAGCAACATAAAAATCAATAATTAAGAAGATGCTAATAAACCAACCACCCTAATGCCATTTGATTCAGCCCTGAGTCCATTTTTTTCTCTGAGTCTTCACCTGCCTTTTCTACCCTGCTTTGTTAGACACTTACCTATTTCTAAGTTTTACTATTAAATTCTCTAATCTACATGTATGTTACTTTTAACTTCTGTGAAAGATCTCTCTAGAAATCTTGGGTTCTAATGCACAGTGCTGTGGACTAATTATGTCTCCATCAAAATGCATAGGTTGGAGCCTTGACGCCCTGTATTTGGAGATTGGGACATTAAAGAGGCAAATAAGCTTCAATGAGGTCATTGTGGTGCAGCCCTAATCCAATATGGCTGTTGTCTTTACAAGAAGAGGAAGAAGCACCCGAGATCTTTCTCTCCCTCTGTATGCACAGAAGAAAAACCACTTGAAGGCACAGAGAAGAGGTCGCCATCTGCCAAACCAAGGAGAGAGGCCACAGGAGAAACCAAATCTACTGACACTTCAATCTTGGGTTTCCAGATTCCAGAACTACAAGAAAATGAATACCAGTCTGTGCTAATTGTGTTACAGCAGCCCAAGCAGACAAATACATTAAGTGCTGAGGTTGAGAGCCTAGAAGAGAAAAGCAGCCTTGACATTCGGGAGCTGGACTGACCCTTACAGCTAGCCCATGTGTTCTCCCATTTAGCATAAACCAACAGTGGAGTATCCAGACAAATTCACGAACATTGTCCAAATCACAAGAATATCTTCCTATTCTGGATAAAACCATCTGGATAAAACTATCTTCCTATTCTGGATAAAACCATCTGGATAAAACTTACTGATTCATAGGTTTACTTTCATTTCCTGATAATAGGCAGTCTGAAGCAAGGCCCCACTTCCTTAAATCCTTTCCCAAAATACCCAACACAAGCCAAAATTCTATCACAAGTCCATTCTAAGGCCTTCCTGCTGAGCCTTATGAACATGAAACTGAGCGTGGTGTATTGTACGTTCTTGGTGGTCACTGGCCAGAGGATGTTAACAAAGGTGTTATGGTTTTTAACAAGTATTTAATATTTCTTTCATTGCTTTCAAAATTTTAGCGCTCCCCAGCCAGAAATGTAAGCGTTAGGATCTTTTTCAAATTATTTGATAGTGTAAAATGTAACTTACGTAAATGTGTGTGTTTTACTATATGTTTATAGACCAATCATATTCCCAGATTTTCTTCACTAGTATTTCCCTTTATCTTTATCCAGGTTGATATTCCATTACGGACAAAATACTTTTTGTCTCCTGGTAAAGGAATTTTGGGAGTTGCCTGGAAGGTAAGAGAGGTATTAGGGGAACTGTGGTAGTGTAAGAATGTTTTTTGCATTTTGCAGCTACTTCTGAAATGAAATACATGGCCTAGAATTTAAGTCTTCCTAGAATAAAAACAGTATCGCACATGTGCACACACACACACACATTCACAACAAAATAAGAAGAAAACACTCATGGCAATTACAGTCCCCATTTCTGTAACTAGTTATGTGATCATAGCTGGTATTCGTAACTACCTTCTTCTATTGCTCATTGCATTTTTTTACTTTTCCATCAGCAAGCACCTCAGCTGGTCATGGTTCTTTATCTGGTAGAATGACTCAAGCCTTCACTGCTGAAGAATCTGAGCCATTAGCAGTCCTGCCTGGCTTGGCCTTAATCACAGGACATAGTAGTACTAAAAGGTGTCTTAAGGGAGCTCTTATATTCCAGACACGTGGTCCTTTAGTTCTGTTGTGGAGGAGCAATCCAGCTTCCCCTCGGTAGTCAGGGTCAACTACCCAGACAGCACAGAAGTCCCTTCTTTGCCTGTTGTTTCCAAGGCATGAGGAGTCCAAGGTGGCTGCGTGGCAGTCTCAAGTTTCAGTTTAGTGGAACCATTCTTGTGTCTCCTGGTGGCAGAGTTCCCCTCTCTGGAACTAAGATCTCTGGGCCAGCAGAGTACAGAGTCATGGGATCAGGAAGCCCAATTTAATGATAGAAAACTAGGAATAATAGTGAGGGGTATCATGGCTATGTCACACACCTGACCTTTGAACACAGGCTGAGGGGGAAACAGCACCATACATTGGATGTTGATTCAGAAGCACATACAGCCTTATAGAGACCTTTGTTCCAGCCCTATAAAGGTACTGCCCCCTGGCTGGCACTGGACTGAGTCTCAAAAGGCCATTCTTCCATTCTATCAAACCAGCTGCCTCAGGATGGGGAACGAGGTGAGACCAGTGGATTTCATAAGCTTGGGCCCATTGCTGTGCTTCATTGGCTGTGGAGTTCCTTGGTCAGAGGCAATGTTGTGCAGAATACCGTGGCCATAGGTAAGGCACTCTGTAAGTCCACAGATAGTAGTATTGGAAGAAGAATTACATGCAGGGAAGGCAACTCTGTATAGTGTCTCTTCCAATAAGTCCAAAAAGCTGTCCCTTCCATGATGAAAACTGTCCTATGCAATAAACCTTTGACCAAGTAACTGGCTGATCACCCAAGGGAATGGTACCGTCAAAGGGGCTCAATGCTGTTCTCTGCTGCTGGCTGATTGGGCACTCAGTAGTAACTGTAGTCAGGTTGGCCTTGGCAAATAGAAGTCCATGTTGCTGAGCCCAGGCATAACCTCTATCCCAGCACCATGGACACTGTGTTCATGAGCCCAGTGGGCAATAATGGGGTGGCTGAGGAAAGAAGCCAACTGGTATCCACAGAATGGATCATCCTGTCTGCTTTACTATTAAAACCTTCCTCTACTGAGATAATCTTTTGATGAAAATTTACACGAGACACAAATATCTTGAGGGCTTCTTTTACCCATTCAGAGCAGTCTATTCACATCTCTCTTCCCCAAATTTCCTTATCACCAATTTTCCAATCATGTTCCCTCCAAATTCTTAACTATCCAGATGAGCCATAAATCATACACAGACCATGATTCTATATATAATCTCTTGTCAAGCCATTTCTCCTTCTAAGCAGAGAACAAACAGGTACCCTGATTAAAGTTCTGCCCACTGGAAGGAATTTGCCTCACCACTGTCCTTCAGGGATGCTCCAGAGAGGGATTGCTGGGCTGCAGCCACCTACGGTCAGGTGATGCCTGCACATCATATATTACATAGAACCACACCTGTAAACGAGGCTCCCCTTCCTCTGGTGGTCACTGGCCAGAGGATGTCAACTGATCAGAGGGAACTCCCCTTGAGCCTGGGAGAGAGAAGGCAGCGTAACAGGAGAGAGGACCATGAGCATTTGGGCCACTTCTTCATGTTACTTACTTGTGTGTTCAGGGCCTGCTCAGCCCCAATCACATCTATTCCACGTCCATATGGTGATGCAGTGCTGCTGTGCACACCCAACTCTATGGCTTTGTGTGTCAGCTAATACCCAGTTCATGATGAGTGTCTCAGATCACCTGGTGATTTGGTGGCTGATGGTTAAGTATTCAACCTTCAATAAAGCCCAGTAACAGAACAAGAGCTGTTTCTCGAAAGGAGAGTAGTTATCTATGGAGGATGCCAGGGCTTTGCTCCTACATCCCAAGGGCCTGCACTGTGACTCACCAAAGACTCCAACCAGCATCCCTCTCTGCCACTGTCACGTCATCACCATTGAACCTGCAGGATCACATGGCCCAGCAGCAGAACAGCTTGGGCGGCAGCCTGCACCTGCTGCAGAGCCTTCCGTTTTTCTGGGACCCACTCAAAATCAGTAGCTTTGGGGGTCACCTGATTAACGGGCTAGAGTAACACACCCAAGTGAGGAATATGTTGCTTCCAAAAGCCCAAAGAACCCCACCAGGCCTTGTACCTCTTTTTGTTTGCAGGAGGGGACAGATACAACCACTTACCCCTCACCTTAGTGATGTCTCGACAAGCCTCACACCACTGGATCCATAGAAATTTCGCTAAGGTAGGAGCCACTAAATTTTTGTCATATTTCTTTCCCATTCTCTGACATGCAAGTGCCTTATCAGTAAGTCTAAAGTGGTTACTACTTCTTGCTCACTATGTCCAATCAGCATAATGTCATCAGTATAACAGACCAACATGATAATCTAGTGGAAGGGAAAGACAATCGAGATCCCCGCAAACTAAAATAGTGCTGGTGGGTTGATCTATCCCTGAGATGGGACAGTGAAGGTGTATTGCTGGTCTTGTCAGCAGAGAGCAACTGATTTTCATGATTCTTATTGACAGAGATTGTGAAAAGGGCATTTTTTCAGATCTATATTTGCATAGCAGGTGCCAAGGGGTATGTTAATTTGCTCAAGCAATGAAACCATACCTGGTAGAGTGGCTGCAACTGGAGTCACCACTTGGTAAAACTTATAATGTCATTCCCCAGATCCAACTGTCTTCTGCACAGGCCAAATGGACAAGTTGCAAATGGGCAGGAATCACCACCCCTGCATTTGGGGGCACTAATTTCTTAATTCCTCCAGAGATGTGCTATTTCTTTTAGTTTACAGTTTTCTTAGGTGGAGGAAGTTCTAGTGGCTTCCACTTGGCCTTTCCCACCATACTAGCCCTCACTGTACAGGACAAGGAGCCAATGTGGGGCTTGTGCCAGCTGCTGTGTTTGTCTATTCCATTTATACATTCCAAAACTGGAAAGTAACCACAGGCTGGGTTCAAAGACCACGGGCCACTGTGACACAGAACTAACCTAAAACTGCATTGACCATCTAACCTCCACAAGCCCCTACTCTAACTGGCACCACAGTGATCTTCTCAGTCTCCCGGATTCAGTGTCAGTTCAGAGTCAGTATCCTGTGGCACCCAAAAGGTTTGATTATTTCCTTTTCCTCAATGCACTTTTACACTGGTAGAAGGCTGCAGATCCCTTTGAGGAAAGCTGGGAGAAAGATTAATAGTATAAATTTTGGGCAGTATACCAGTGTCCTTCCTCAATGGGACTCAACCTTCTATTCATTCAATGGGCTCTAGGTCTATAAACTGGTGCCAGTCTTGACATTGATTTATGGGCCATGGTTCTCTTTCTTTATGATTCAAGTTAGACTTCTGCTCATTAGAACTTTTCTGTTTACACAGATCAAGTAAGAATTTAGTAGACTTCCTATCTATTTCATTTCTAGGAACACTGTGATCAACTAGCCAAATCTGGTGAATAATTTGAATGATCCAGACTATTCTGATTGCTGTTTTGACTCTACTGTCCTTTATGGTAATCACACCAACCTTGCCTTTGGTGATTGAGAGCTTTCAACCCAGGATACAGTTACTCCATTGCACTCACTTTTCCCAATTCAGGGGCTATAGTTTCCAATTTAAGGTCTGGCCTATAGAGAAGAGTAACCACAGAACTTTTCAAGGGTACAGGGGATGTCCTTATACACTCATTCTTCACAATTGTGGTGAAAGGTATGTTTTCAGGGTCTTCCCGAAGTGAGTAAAGTAGTCCTAAGTGACAAGTCCACTCTAACATTTCAATTTCCCTATGCCTTTGACTCTCTTTATTAAACCAAGGTGGTCTGACATGCCTAACTCCTTCACTATGGGTCACCTTTTGGTCTATGTTTCAGCCCACCAAGCAAATAATTAGAATCCTTTCTAATTGCCTAAGCTTCAACATTAAACATAAAATCTCTGCTTAGTGAGCCCATATCAGTAAATTCTACCTAATCCAACTTTAAGTTCTTTCCACAATCATCCTAATATCCATTCCCATACATCAGCAGTTCTCAACCTGTGGGTCACAACCCACAGGAACCATATTAAAGGGCCACGGCATTAGGAAGGTTGAGAACCACTGCCATACATGGTCCCCAGATTTCTATCTCTGTAATTAGAAAACTCTAGTAGTTCTTCTGAAGTGTAATAAACTTTCTCATGAATCATACTTCCTACCTTACTTTTAGGGACCTCCTGGAATTTGGGTCTAGTTATAGGCTAGAAGCAAAGAGGCATGATAGGAGTGAGTAATAAGGAAAATCAATGTCTAGCATGAAATTTTCCTTGGAGGAAGTTGTTACAGTTCCCTCAGGTAATGTAGGGTTAATCCCATCAGATAGGGAATGAGGGGGTAGAGACGTCACTACCACAGGGAGTAAGAAAAAGGCTTCCTCTAAGGGGCAAGAAAGGCCTCTTCCACTGGTCAAAAAGACTTCAGAATCCAAGGGCTCAATTGTCCCAAGTTTCATCAGGGTTTTCCTACATTGCCCTATCCCAGCTATTAAGAGCCAATTCCTTCCCAATCAATGCCCTCACTTTAACAGCAGACACCCCACAAGGCTGGGAGTTCCACTTATGCAGTAATTCAGCCAGTCCCAGGATGAGATTCTATGTGTGATTTTCAGCAATCTCAGCCCTGTAGCTATGGGAGGTAACTGGCTCCTTCAGGGCACACATGGAAGATTTCAGGTCATTTATGCAGTAATTCAAATCCCTGAGCTCATCCTTTTTCTTTTCTCATTTTGTTCAGTGACATTTGGATCAGCAGCCAATCTCATTATATACATTAGTTTGCAAAAATTGCTCAAAGCATCATATACGATTACCCACTCCAAAAGTACCCAGCTCCTTGCTTCTTGTAAGTGGTTTTTTATGACATTTTATGTATCTTTATTGCCAGACCATGGTATGGACTACTAGTGCTCTCTTTACTGCTGAGTATGAAGTCATTCACATCTTTAAATCTAGTAAGACTAGAGATTTCTGATTCCAGAATCAATTCAGAAAACTCATCTTTAACATTCTGTTCCTCTAGAACCACTCTAGGTCTGGTGATGGTTACACAACATTGCTGTGCACTGTTGTGCAACCATCGTAAGCCACTGAATTGTATACTTAAAAAAGGTTAAAATGTAAGTTTTATGTTTGTTTTATCACAATAAAAAAAGAGTTACAAAAAGAGGAAAAAAAATTACATAAGCCTGAATTAAGGCAGGCAAGTAGCACAAAGACCCTCAATTTATTTATTTTTATTTTATTTATTTATTTATTTATTTTTTATTAAATCGTAGCTGTGTACATTAATGCAATCATGGGGACCTATGTGCTAGTTTTATATACAATTTGAAATATTTTAATTGAACTGGTGAAACTTACTAAATGCAGAATATAATTGTCTGAACATAGTAACTAACAAAATTCCACTAAGACTATGTTAACCAGTTCAAAGACCCTCAATTTAGCATTTAGATGAATAGAAAGTGTTGATCAATTTGATGGCTAGAATGAGTTAGGTAAAAGCTCAGAGTTTTAAGTTTTAAGAAACAAACTGTGATTCTAAGATTTTCCATCTTTAATTTTACATTAATCTTTCCCTCCTTCTCCATCCCCTTTCAATAGTTAAGTTTCTTTTGGATTTAGTCAAAAGTCTTTTTAACTTTTGCACCTACAATTCTATGCTAATTTGTACTTTTCACTTAACATTTGTGCTATAATTTTCTCCTTGGTAAAATTTAAATAAGATTCAAGATGAACCTACTTCTTCAAGTATAATTGTAGGAAATAACGTTCAGGATCTAAGACTCACAAGCGTGTCTTCTAATGTAATTCTAAATTGTGCCAAAGAATTAACTTCCCCAAGGCCTACATGGTTGTGGGTTCAAGCCTAACACTCCCTCTGATCCCATCTCACCTGAAATCTTCCTTTGGACTGTTTTTCCAGAAATCATACAAGTAATCTTCTGTTTTTCCTTTTTGCTGCAAAAGAAGTACAAAAGGCTTGGTGTAGTAATGGGTTAGCACAAGTTGAAATCCTCTGGCCTTTTCTTCTGACATTCAGGAATCTGCAAAGTGAGTTGGTTGGGACAGTCCACTTTTTCCAGCTTCCTTTTAGGTGTACTTCTGTCTTCAGCACAATTGTTTCCAAATGCCTGTGTGTTGCAAATATGATTTTCCCCTCCTGAAAATCTATTAAAAAGGAAGAGATTCTTCACTTCTCCCCACCCCACCTCCAGGCACTGCAGATGGCGATTAACACCCTCCCCAACCCCTCCCCATAACATCATCAATTTTTTGCCTGCCTTGCATCTACTTCACAGCTTGAGATATGCCAATTCACACATGTTCTAAGCACTTGTTGCTAGCAACAAATCTCTATTCCTCAGTGGCCAAGCAGACTATATTTGGAATGTCAATGCACCTAACCCTTCCTGCCCCACTTCCCTCAGCCAAGGAGTCTACAAGCCTTAAAGTAACCTCATCTATGTTTCCTGGGGTTCTGCTTGTCAAAAGAACTGTTTGAATTCACTCCGCAAAACACAGTGATGGCAAAATGGAGAAACAATTAGCTTCTTCTCCATGATCTCCTTTCTCCTCTATTAAAAAAAAAAAAAAAAAGGATGTATTTAGTGAGATCATCAAAATAAAAACTGTCCATTTTTAATGGTGATTGTAGACCTGGCCCATGGTTGGCATTGCTCAGCGTTTCTGCTGCTTTTCTTACCCTCTCTCTTTCTCTGTTTTTTTTTTTTTTCTAAATTAAAGCAAAACTCATATAACGTAGACTCAATCATTTTAGAGTGAACAAGTCAGTGGCATTGAGTACTTTTACAGTGTTGTGCAATCACATCTCTATCACATCAGTGGAAACCCCATACCGTCTCAGGATTCACTCCCCATTTCCTCCTCTCCCTGGGCCTTCATGAACAAAAATCTACTTCCCATCTTTCTGGATTTACTATTTTAGATATTTTATGTAAATGGAATTATATACTGTGTGACCTTTTGTATTTGGCTTCTTTCACTTTACATAATGTTTCTGAAGCCCATCCACTTTGTAGCATGTATCAGTAAGTCATTTATTTTTGTGGCTAAAGAATATTCTGTTGTATGGATATACCACAATTTATTTGTCTTATTCATCCACTGATGAACACTTGGGTTGTTTCCACCTCTTGACTTTTGTGAGTAGTGCTGCTATAAATACGTATGCACATGAAATTTGAGTATCCGTTTTCAATTCTTTTGAGTATAGGTATGTATACATACAAGTGAAATTGATACTCACCCTTTTTTCCCCCTCTTTCTTCTCATCATCTCATATTTGCAGGATCCATAATGACTTCCTATTTTTAACATCCTGGTATTATTTGTGCCTCATGTCCAGTTTAACTGGTCTTGACAGTAATTTTCCAACTTTATTAGTATTTTCAGGAAACAACCTATTGTCATTATGGATTGTGTCTACTTATACATTTAAATTTATTTTAATTATTACCTTCTCTTTGGATTTTTATTTTTTTTTTTTTGCCATTCTTTTTAACTTTTGGAGAGGACTGTTTAACTAACACTATTAGAACTCCACCCACATGTCCCAGCATTCCCTTGCCACTCCTCACCAGCCAGACTTCCAAGAATTGGCACCTGCATCTTGTCATGCTCTTCTGTCTAAAGTTTCTAATCATCTTTTTGAGACCATTTGTGTCTGAGTTATCTTCATGCTCACCAGTTACAAAAGAAAAATGGAAAAAAGTAGAAGATGTTTAAAACATTTTAATGATGTAGAGCCAGAAATTAAAGTCTTCCCTTTCTTCCTATTCCTATTTTCTCCCAGTTCATTTATATTTTTAGGTAAGTAACTTCAGATTTCAGTAACCCACTATAGCATTTAACTCCCAAGCTGTTACTGAAGTAAGAGGAATAATTCCCGTGGTATTTGCCATTGTGTATTTCTGAACCACATCAGGATCTGTTGAGAAATGGAACGAAATAATCATTTGAAGCCTAGAAGTGAATAAGAAAAATCCAATCATTCATGGAATATTTATTGAATGCCAGCTATTTTAAAAGCAGTGGCATGGGTAAAAAATTAGAGGAGAAAGATAAATATTAAAAAATATGGCAACTGACTGGCTAAAGACTGAAGAGAATATTCAAGGATTCCATGCTTCAGGTGTTTCCAAAGCCAGAGAGAGTCTAAGATCAACTTCAAAGACAATTGTTCTCTTTTCCTCCAATTCAACTTCCACTAGGCTTATCTTGCTGTTTAGGGACTCATGCCTCATACATATTTCAGGGAAGAAACCAAAACTGGTTCTTCCCTAGGAACAAAATGGGAACATGTGTTCTGTGCTAAGCTGAAAGATAGTCTTGTCTAGAAAAAAGATTTGATTTTTTTCCCATGTGAAGGTTAAATATTTTCTATTGGGCTCTGATGCATACCTCCTGAAAAGTAGAAATTGGAGAGGATGTGTGTACATGCACATGCCTGTGTGTGCATATGGGGGTATGTGAGAGGTTTGTTTCTAGAATTAAATAACGAAATTTCTTTTCTTATGTAGTAATTTCCCCATTTGCTAAATTCTGAATAAATCTAAACTATTTTGCTTAAGAGTTTATTTTTCTAGTTATTATCAGCTTTGTGTTCTAGAAGATTTGGAAGGTAAGGTAGGTTTTGAACTTAGCCTACTAATTGCCAAACAACAATCTCTTAATTGGAAAATGAAAAACAAGGAAGTTATTTGAATCAGAATCAACTCAGTCATTAAAATATTCCATACCTAAACCATTGGCAATGGAAGATTTTTGAATGGTTTTATTTTCTTTAGGGTCATTTCCATTGCTTCTCGGCCTTTTGGCTAAGATCAAGTGTAGGGTCATTTCCTACCATGTAATTTGGCCATCTGCACATGGTTGTGGAATCACTATCTCTTAGGGTGTTCTTTTCTCTTTCCTGAGCGGGTAAAACCTAGGGGAATCATCAGAATAAACTTGACTTTCTGTGTGGGTGTGCTTCACAGGGAATCCTTTGTATCCTCTGAGTCTCTCCCATCAAAATATCCATGGGAAGTTCACATAACCTCATTTCCCTCTGCTAATGTTACTGAGTAAAGCACAAGACAGAAATATTCTTAGAGGATATATGGCTTCCTTTTAATCAGAGCTGGCTTTAGAGTAGTGAAACAGGACCCCTGGGGACAAAGCAAGACACACATGAACTCTGGCCACCGTAAGACAAACAATGGAGACCTTATTCTTAACTCAGTTTCTAAGTCAAGGCTTTCCTGGTGACTTAGTTCCTCTGGAGCAATCACACTGCTCCAGCAACTTGCCCTGGCACCCTGAGTTCCCACCTTACCCCTTGCATCTCATTTTCTTTCAGGAAATCTGGATTTCCCCCTGATTACACATTTCCTCCATACTTCTACATGATACCAAAAATAAATATAATTTCCTTCCTCTTAAAACCTGATAACCATTAGGCTAGAAGAAGAGCTACTGTTTGGCAAAGAGACAAATGGTCTCCATATGACGTCCTGCCTAGAAAATAACCTCAAACTTGATCTCAAAGTGAGAACAGCCTGAGGTCTCTCACATTTAGGAAATCACTAAGCTGTGGCGCACTGCACGGGGGCCTGTGAGCCATGAGGGGTCCACATATATTGTCTGGGGTGAAGCCTCCTACCAACAGTTCACTACACCAAATTTTTCTTTCAATAAAGTCTTTATTGCACCACCTCCATGGCACCACCTGTGAAATGAGGAAAGTTTGCTGAAAAGAGAACTGAAAAGAGGGAAGAAGGAGGAGCACAGAGGGGCACAGAAGGAGAAGGGAAAGGGGTTTCCATAGAGACTAGCCTTCCTCGTGCTCTCATTTGCTGATGATCTAGAAGAGCAGCACCCTGGGGAGGTGCTGGCCTAATTCCACAGCTGCAGAGGGAAGCCCCAGGACCACTGAAGCACCCTTTTTCTTCCACCATGAAAAGTTCTTTAAATCACGCACAAAGAACAGTGTGTATGCTTTGCATGCACTGTACCATCATTCAATGGAACCAATACAGACAGTTTTTTTCCATTATTGGAACACACTTCTGCATCTTCTTGAGCACCAGATAAAGTAGCTGGCATGCATTTAGGAGCCATGTTGTGTGAAAAATATGGTTCACCATGATGTTGGAAGTAAGTTGAATGTGACTGTGACACATCTCCACTGCATGTCTCCAGGCAAAAGGTACCAGGAGCTCTCTCTTCTGGTTCTTGAAAACACTGGCAGAATATTTGTGATATTCTATATTTGATATAGTCACAGGGTTAGTTGACAGGCAGAATTACACTTGTCTGCTTCTGCAGGAAATACTTGGTTTCCATTCTATGTTGAGTGCACTTTATTCCAAAGAGCTGCTGGCTTACTCATGGCTCTCCATTCTTTTCCTTATCCAAATGCCTTCCCACTCTGTGTATGAGTCTAGAACAGGTCAGCATTGGAGGACCTAGTGTGTCAAGTTGGACTTGGATTTCCATTGTAGTTCTGTGACTGCCTATATCACAGAGCAGGAAGTCTGCAGGACAAGACAGAGAGTGCTTGGAGAAGTTTCTGTTGATGTTTACAAATATATTATGTAAAAACATCCTCCCCTGCTCCCACTTCTCTTTTGTAACATCCAAACATCCACAGGGATGTGCATTACTGTCATTGTTGCTGCCACAAGCAAGAATAGTGGCAGCAGGGCCAACCTATTTCCTCACCCCCATCCCCCAAAAATGTTGAGAAGCATGTTATAGACTACAGGGAAAAAGTGCACACAAGTACAATAGAATGACATTTTCCTGTTGTGATTGGTTAAGGCATGTTAATTCAACTGAGTTAGATAAAAGTAAATAAATATCACAAAGATTTCTCTGGCACCAATATGCTTAGAAGTAGAATTTTGTTTCACCCTTCCTGTCATCTCGCAACATTTCCAAATGTTAATTTAAAAAATTCATAACTCTTACTATATATTTAGTGTCAGGATAGGTGGTATTGTGTTGTAGAGATAGAATTTTCTGATCAATTTCAAAGCTGATGAAATTATGGAACCTGAAGGAGTAAATACAGATAGGTAACAAAACCAAAATTGGAAGTTGAGATAACATTGCTCAGTCCAGATTCTGTTTTCAATCAGGATTTGAGACATTATTTCAGGGAATTCCCAACCAAGATAGAATGAAATAAAAGCCAGATGAGTGAAACAAATAAAGAGTTTATGAGAAAGCAAAGAGGAAGAGGTCGTACCTGTGAAAAAGTTCCGAGAACACTTCACAGAGAAGATAATAGTAGAGCAAGGGGCACAGACCCCAGTGGTTTTGTCTTACATGGCACCCAGAGCCTCCCTTGACAATTAGTAGATTCTTAGTAAGTAATCGTTGAATTTATAATGAAAAGAAAGATGGAACTATAAGAACCAAAGTTATAATTTGGTATAACTTTAGAGGGCAAGAATAGGAAAAGGAAGAAGGCGAGTGTGTACGATTCCCCCCTGTAATCTACATCACGCCTCTCAACATTTTGTGGGGACAAGGGAAATATAGGTTGGCCCTGCTGCCACTATTCTTGCTTGTGGCAGCAACATGACAATAATGCACATCCCTGTGGACATCTGGGTGTTACAAAAGAGGAGAAGTGGGAGCAGGGAAGGATGTTTTTACGTATTTGTACACATCAACAGAAACTTCTCCAAGCTCTCTCTGTCCTGTCCTGCAGACTTCCTGCTCTGTGATAAAGGCAGTCTCAGAATTGCAATGGAAATCCAAGTTCAACCCGACATACTAGGTCCTCAAATGCTGACCTGTTCTGGACCCATACACTTTTCCTCTTTTACTCAAAGAAGTAAAAGAGGAAAACAAATAGAAAATGAGGCGAAGTGTGAGGGCATGTCTAAGAAAACCTGGTGGACAACATTTTCTAATGCCATAGAACTGTACTACCCAAAGCATGGTCCTCAGACCAGCAGCTTAAGTATCAACAGGGGACTTCCTAGAAATGCAAGTCTCTGGGCCCATCCTAAATCTATGAAATCAGAATGTCTTGGATTGAGAACCCGAAATCTGTTTTTAATGAGCTCTTACAGTGACTATTTGCATTAGAGTTTAAGAGACAACATTGCAGCATATTTCTGAAGATGAGGACTTACCAACATAACTAAAGTTTCTGGATCCTGAGAAGGCATCAAAAGTTCAGTCCTAGGATCCTCCAGATCATAGCAGGGAAAATAGTATATTTAATTGCTAAAGTTTAAAATATTAAAAATAAATGATTCATTCTATGTTTTATTCTTTTAAACCTTTCTTATTAATGCAATGCCTAAATTCAGTTGAAGTAAAAGGAAAACGACACTAACCTTACTCAGTTAATCATACATAAAAACCATGCCAATTTATTATTAAACATCCCAGTTCACCTCTGTCAGGTACAGGCTCAAGGGAAAATTAGAAAATATTTTGAATTGAAAAAATGAAATATAACATCTCTAAATTTACAGGATGAAAATAAAATGGTGATTGGAGGAACATCTACAGCATTAAGTATGTTATTAGAAAATAAGAAAGACCTCAATTCAAAATAGAAGCTTTCACTTTAAGAAACTAGAAGAAGAAAAACAAATGAAAACATAAGGGAATCAGAAGGAAGAATGTGTTTAAGATAAGAACAGAAATCAATGGAGTTTATAAAGTAACACAAAAGAGAAAATTAATGAAATTAAAAAATGGGTTTTTTTGAAAGATCAGTAAAATCAGTGAACTTTTAATCAATCTGAAAAAGAAAAAGAGAGAGAACACAAATTACTACTATTTGGAATAAAAGGGGGCACAAATTATGTTCTCCAGACATTATTAAAAAGATAATGAAGGAATACTATAAAATCTACAGACATAAATTTAAAAACTTAGGTAAAATGGACCAATTTCTTGAAAGACACAAACTATCACAACTCACCCCATAAGAAAGGGATAACCTGAGACAGTATTGAATTCATAGTTTAAAATTTTCCAACAAAAACAATCTTCAGACTCAAATGGTTTCACCTTAATTCTACCAAAAATATAATAAAGAGATAAATATTTATTCTATGTGAATCTTTTTGAAAATCAGAGAGAAAAAATTATTTCCCACATCACTCTCTTAGAGCAACAATAAGTGTGCTTGATATGAAAATCAGAGAGCAATAGTTAAGGGAAAGACAACTGCAGAAGAATATCCCCCATAAACATGGATTTTTAAAATTAAAAAAAAAAAAAAAACCTAGAAAATAAAATTCAACAACTTAGAAAAAGTACACCATAATCAACTGTAATTTATCCTAGGAACCCAAGGTATTCAACATTTAAAAGCCCCAAAATGCAATCTATCACAATAATAGGCAAAAAGGGACAACCACATTATCATATCAATTGATGCAAAAAGACCATTTGACAAAATTCAGTATTTGCTTCTGATTAAAAATCCTAAACAAACTAGGGATACAAAAGAAATTTTCTTTTTCTTATTATTTGAACTAATATAAGTGTGCATACCATTAGGTTACATTGTCTGCATTTGTTAGGTAGCATCCTAGTTGTAGTTCAGTCCTTTACCCTGGAGGTGTGCCACATACCCCTACATTGGACCATTAGGTGGGAGCTTCTTGAGCGCCCTCCCTTCTTGAATTTAATTATGTTTTTCTCTCATATGGGCCCATAGTTGTTCATTTACTAGTTTCAAATTGGTATTGAGTACATAGAGTGCTTGCTTTTCCATTCTTGAGATAATTTACTAAGAAGAATGTCCTTCAATTCCATCTGGGTAAATGGAAAAGGTGTGAAGTCTTCATCTTTCTTTATGACTGAATACTATTCCATGGTATGTGTGTGTGTATCACAGGACTGTACTCCCAATAAAAAGATACGTTCAGCCCTAAGCCTTCCTCTCTCTCTGTCTTGCATGCTTTCTTGCCCTTCTGCCACGAGATAATTCTTACTAGTTGCGCATATATATATATATATATATATATATATATACATACACACACACATATATATGTATATATATACACCACAGTTTATAATCTATTCATGGGTTGATGGGCACTTGGGTTGTTTCCACATCTTTGCCATTGTACATTGAGCTGCTATTAACATTCAAGAGCAAATGTCATTATGAAAAAATGATCTTTTTCTTTTAGGCAGACACCTAGTAATGGGATTGTAGGATCCAAAGGAAGGTTTACTTTAAGCTATTTGAAGATTCTCCTTACTTCTTTCCAAAAGGGCTGTACTAGTTTACAATCTCACCAACAGTGTATAAGTGTTTCCTTTCTCCTAACCCACGTCAGCATCTTCAGATTTAGGACTTTGTGATGTGGGCTATTTTCACTGGGCTAGATGATATCTCAAGAGGAAAGGAAATTTCTTAACTTTGAATTATTTCCCTAAGATTGGAAAGAAAAGTCCTAGCCAGTGTAATAAGGTAATAAAAATAAATAAAAGTCACACACTTAAAAAAAAAAACTGTCCCTATTTAAAGAAAACATAATTATCTGCATGTAAAAATCCATGGCCTCTACCAAAAAATTTCTAAAACTAAACAGTGAATTTTATAAGCTTAGAGTATATGATATGTACATGCAATGATCAACAGTATTTCTATAGGTTAGCAACTAACAATTGGAAGCAATACAATTCTGTCTTAGCCCATTTTGTGTTGCTATAATCAAACACATGATACTCAGTAATTTATAAAGAAGCAAAGTTCATTTGGCTCATGATTCTGGAGGCTGGGAAGTTCAAAAGCATGCCATTGGCATCTAGTAAGAATTTTCCCATGCAGAAGGGCAAGAATGCAAGACAGAGAGACAGGAAGGGTTAGGGCTGAACTTATCTTTTTATTAGTAGTACTGTCCTGTGATAACAACCTATTATACTTTGAAGACAATTAATATTATAGTATTAATATGTGATACTATAACAATGGCAGTTAAATTTCAGCATAAGTTTTGGTGGGGACATTCAAATCACAACAAATACCATTTACAGTAACTCCCCCCAAATGAAATATTTAGCTAAGAATTTAACAAAACACATACAGGATCTGCATCCTAAAAGCCATAAAATGCTAATGAAAGAAATCAAAGAAAACCTAAATAAAGGAAAGCCATGGTTTGGAAGAGTCACTATAATTAACATGTCAATCATACACCACTTAATCTACAGATTGATTACTATCTCTGTCAGATTTTGTTTTGTCTGTGGTACAAAAATATTTTTAAAATATATTAAAAGGCATAGAAAATGGAATAGTCAAAAAATTTAAAGAAAAAATAAAGTTAGCAGATTCATATTACTCAGTTTCCAAAAACATAATGTGGCTATTATGTTACAAATACTGTTTGCAGGTACTGACACTGAGAAACAAGGAATAAGACATTGCCTTTGCCTTGAAGTAGATTATAGTTTGATATATGCTCACCCACAGTTTCACACTGTGATTACCTTCCTTCTTATTTTCACTATCATTTTTGTGCTTCCACTCCTCAGCAGGCAAAACTAATAAATATGTGTATATATGCATATATATACACATACACACACACACACACACACACACACACACATATAGTGTTTGACAGATTTACAAAGAGCTAGATCTTAAGCAGTTACCATTGTATTAAAGCTAATGCTTACCAGATCTGGGTGCTTCTGGGTACTGAAATCTTGCCCAAATACTAACTGGATACCTTGAGTTCTGCTTAAACAATTCAGCATTCATTGAGTACTTTTTACTACATTTGCATTTGGATTAGAATACTATAGTCTCTGCTTTCAAGAGGGTCCCATCTTAGGAGAGAAGTTATACAACAAATAAAAATTTTAATAAAAAAGATAAGTTGAGATCAGAAAACAGGCCAGACACGAGATAATCCAAGTTTTCAACTCTCATGCTAAAAAGTATCGATTTTATCATATAGGTGATGACAAGCTATTAACAATTTTAAGCAAGGAAGTGTTCTCACTGATTTTATGCACTCATTTGTTCAATGAATAGTTATTGTCTACTACACACCAAGTGCTAACAGATTCAAGGAATACAAAAATAACTAAGCCATGACCCTGTCTCCAGCAAGTTCAATACCAAGAAACACCCTACTGTATGATTCTGGTTCATTTACAAATGAAGCAGAATATTATTTTGAGGAAATAATCTATACCATTTTTTAAAATTCTTTTTTTTCATTAACTTCACTGTCCCTCACCCCCATCTACTTCTATGTAATTAGACTTCAAGTTAACATACTCAGGTGGGAAAAAATGGCTGGGTTGGAAGCAGAAATAGGCTGACACACTTCATTTTACAACAAGGGACAAATACTGAGGACTAGATGGAGGGTTGGAGGACCAAGTGCACAGGTGAATATCTTCTTCCCCTACCTTCTCCCTACCAGACTAGAATCATCTTTAGGGAGGAGAAGGGAAAGGGACTGAGGGCTGTGAGATCTCCGAGCAGTAGAAAGCCAGAACTGGGTGTGCTGCTGCCACCATAGAAAAACTGCAGAACTATCTGTTGTTCCAGCAACCAGTACCTAGGGTGGCTCCTCTGTGCAGCTGTATAGGGAGGTTTTATAAATCATCCTAGTTTGGGAAAGGTATAAAAGTCTCTGTAGGCTAAGAGTTAACAAAAAGTTTTTTTAATCCTATATCATTTCATTAATGAAATTTTATTCAACTTTAAAAAGGAAGAAAATTCTGACATGCTACAACATGGATGAACTTCGAAGACATTATGCTGATTGAAATAATATGATTCCACTTACATGACTTCTATGTCCCTAGAATAGTCAAATTCATAGAAACAGAAAGTAGAATAGAAGTTAGCAGGGGTTGGAGGGGGGGGGGGGTAGAAGGGAGCTATTGTTTCATGGATCCAGACTTTCTGCTTGGGGTGATGAAAAAAGTTCTGGAGATGGATTCAGATGCCACTGAACCATACACTTAAAAATGGTTAAAATGGTAAATTTTATGTGTAGTTTTCCATAATGAAAAAATTTTTTCTGTTTTAAGACAGAGTCTCACTTTCTTACCCTTGATAGAGTGCTGTGGCATCATAGTTCACAGCAACCTCAAATTCTTGGGCTCAAACGATCCTCTTCCTCAGTTTCCCAAGTAGCTGGCACTATAGGCACCCACTACAATACCCAGCTACTTTTAGAGATGAGATCTTGCTCTGGCTCAGGCTGGTCTCAAACTCGTGAGCTCAGGCAATTCACTTGCCTCAACCTCCCAAGTACTAGGATTATAGGTATGAGCCACCACACCCAGCCTATGAAAAAAATTTTTAAACATTTTTTAAAAAGCTAATTGGAAGTTCTGAGCTCATGGGTAGGGTTTGCACACCATAAAGTCAAGTAGGATGATCCAGCTCAGCCTTTTCTTTGGGGACTCCTCGTCAGTTTCTTGAACTCTTTCCCTTTGCACTAGTTGGAGCCTCCAGAGAAAGACCTTCCAAACTCTTGCTTGAAGGATGGAGACAAGCTGACAACAGTCTGGAAACAGAATGAGGGATGAGGGCATAGGTCATGCAATCAGTGTGTAAATATTTATTTAATCCTCCTTCAATCCTACTCAGTCCTCCTTTCATTAAGGTTCCCCTGCCCTAGACTGTACCTGGTGTAACCTCTGTCCAGTGACCTTCTCTTTTACCCTGTCTCTGGAGAACAGACCCTTGGGCTTCTGTCAGGCTAAAGGAAAATGCACAGAGGAGATTTCATATCTTAAAAGATTTCAACCAATCCTCCTGTTTAGACCATTCACCTTCAGCCCTACTTTTAGAGACAACTGATGCCACCAATTTCTGAGCCTTTGTGAGATTTTTCAGTGCCATAGGGTTTCCTTATCTATTAATCTCTCTGCTGGTTTAGAATCACCTTCCCTAATCTGATAAATCAGTTACAAGTTAAGCATCTGCTTTCCAGATTTCAAAATGCTGTTATTATTTCCTCCTTGCTTGTCATCTTTGCTCTGTAGGCTTATGAAAGTTTAAAAAAAGCCTTTATAGTTATTTTAGTGGGTTTTAGGACATAGCAAGAGTCCTCCATATTTGCCAGAATGTCTCCTAGGTAGTTGTGTTTTTTTTGTTGTTGTTAGTTTGTTTGTTTTTTGAAGTTTTGGCCAGGGTGGGACTTGAACCCGCCACCCCTGGTATATGGGGCTGGCACCCTACTCCTTGAGCCACAGGCACTGCCCATAGTTTTTATAATGCCATTTAAAAAATCATTGTGATTTCTTAGGCTCCATTAGCAAAAGGAGACCATCTAAAAGAAGGGAAGTGACATTCCTACTGTCACTTAGGGTCACTTACTGAACTCTAGAGTACTATTTTCAGCTCTGTGTATAAGCTCTAAAACTAGAAAAACAATGGAATTCATAATTGACCTTCAGATCATTCAAGAGTAGGTTATTTAATTTTCATGTGTTTGTATAGTTTTGAGAGTTACTCTTATAATTGATTTCTAATTTTATTCCACTATGGTCTGAAAAAAATATTTAAAATAATTTTGTTTTTTTTTTTAAATTTTATCAAAACTTGTTTTGTGACCTATTAAATGACTATCTTGGAAAGTGTTCCATGCACTGATGATAAGAATGTATACCCTGAAGTTTTGGGGTAATTGTCCTGTAAATGTCTGTTATGTCCATTTGTTCTAGAATCTCATTTAGGTCCAGTGTTTCTTTGTTAACTTTCTGTCTCAATTATCTGTATAGTGCTATCAGTGGAGTGTCGAAGTTCTCTGCTGTATTGCTTTGTCTTTATTTATATCTAGCAGCATTTATTATAGGAATATGGGAGCTTCAGTGTTAGGTACATATATATTTAGTATTGATATATCTTTTTGTTGGATTGATCTCTTTATCTCTTTATAATAACCTTCTTCATCTTTTTTTAACTATTGTTGATATAAAATCTGTTTTATTGGATATAATGTATACTATTTAGGTGACAGAAAATTAAATTAAATTAATTAAATTAAATACATTAAAAGCCCAGACTTTACCAATATAAAATTGTCACCAAGTGTTTCATCCATGTCACCAAAAAACACTCATACCCCTAAATCTATTGAAATTTTATAAAGGTAAGTAAATGATAAAAATAAAAGAAAAATTATAATTATTTTTTAAAAGATGGTAACAAGAATACTAATGGAATAGTCTAGGGGATTGAGACTATTTTTGACAGAGGA
This sequence comes from Loris lydekkerianus, assembly GCA_963574355.1. NCBI lineage: Eukaryota > Metazoa > Chordata > Mammalia > Primates > Lorisidae > Loris > Loris lydekkerianus. The sequence continues at coordinate 70,616 of CAUYPK010028391.1, read as the reverse complement.
TGGATATTTTCAGAAATTGACCTCAAATATTTGAAAGTTTATCGACTCATTGTTCATGTGATATATCTTCACTGAGTCCTTATAATGTGCCAGTAGGCATTCTTCTAGTGTAGAAATAGGTGGTAAAGGTGATTGTTTCCCAATTTTCGTGGCACTTACTTTCTGGGATGGGCAAGAGTGTTTCGATGCATGGGCCCACTATAAGAATAGAACAAATGAATAAAAACCTTTGGGATATAAATTTCAGATGAATACAAGAACAAGTCTTAAAATGTTAGAGCAGTTGAAGTGTGATGAACAAGTTGGCCAACCCCCTCAGAAGTCAGTGAGAACAAGATACTCCCAGTGAAGTGGTGTATTAGAGACACTGAGTGCATGGGATCTGGTGAGAATCCCATCTCTAACCCTTGCTCTCTGTTGACCTTGGCCAAGTCACATCCTGTCAGGGCCTCCATAATTTCCTGTGTAAAGTGAGGGTGATAATCAGATCCAGTATAAGAATTAGGTGCTAAGAGGATTAAAGTAATTAATCTGGGGAAAGTGCTTAGAAAAATATGTGGCATGTAGTAAATGCTACCTGGGTATTCATAGTATTATTTCTTTTCTACTGTTCTTTTTCTTTTTTACCAAGGTTTTATTTTGAAAGAAATTTAGATCAAGAGAAAAGAAAAATAATATAATGAACACCTACATATTCTACCTAAATTCTGCACTGGTTAACATTTGCTATGTTTGCTTTATTTCTCTGAGTGTGATTGGTTTGTTTTTTGCTGAAACATTTGAGTATTAGTTCCAGATTTTATGACACTTCACCCCTATGTGTTCCTGAATACAATTTCCTGGGGGAAAAGGCATTCTCCCACATACTCATAATAGAATTATCATACACAGGAAATTTAATATTGATATAATCCAGCTTTCTCATAGATAGTCCAAACTTACTTTTTCCCCAATTGTCTCAATATTGTTTTGTACAGCTTTTTAAAAAATCAATATCTAATCCATGATCTTACATTTAATTGTATTTCTTTGCCATGTCTCTTTGCCTTCTTTACTCTAAAACCATTCATCATTTACCATGTTTATTTGTCTTTTATGTCATTGACATTTTTACGAAGGCCAGGCCTTCTTTTTGTAATGTATTCCTCAATTTGGATTTGTCTGATTCTTTCCTCTTTTTTTTTTTTTTTTTTTGAGACAGAGTCTCATTATGTTACCCTCAGTAGAGTGCTATGGCATCACAGCTCACAGCAACCTCCAAGTCTTGGGGTTAAGCTATTCTCTTGCCTCAGACTCCCAAGTACCTGGGACTATAGGTGCCTGCCACAACACCTGGCAATTTTTTTTTTTTTTTTTGTGTGTGTGTGTGTGTGGTTGGAGTTGTCATTGTTATTTGGCAGGCCTGGGCTGGATTTGAACCCACCAGCTCCAATGTATGTGGCTGGCACCCTACCTGCTGAAGTACAGGCACAAAGCCAATTCTTTCCTCTTGATTAGACTCAAATTAAACATTTTTAACAGAACTACTACATAGCTGATGTGGTTATCTTGGTGCAACACATTAGAAACTACTTGACATCAACATGTCCTATTACTCTTATTGTAACTTTTAGCATTTAGTTACGGAGGTACCTGCCACCTTGACTTCTTGTAAATAGTGAGCCAATGTATGATACTCTGAAACTATCTGACTGTCCTAGTTTCTGCATCCTTTTTCACCTGGTGGTTTTAATATCGATTGGTGATTCTGTTATTATTCCACAGTGGGCATTAAACAGAGAAGATAATTTTAGTTCCGAGAGAAGACTGCCATAGAGTTCAGTGGATAGTCAGCCTTGCTTAGTAGAAAAGAACACAGCCTTTGGTGTAAACTCACACCTCTCTGTCAAATATCAGCCTTATGATGCTGGTAAATTTCCTTAAATTTAATCCTCTGCAGAACGAGAACCATAATTTCAATCTCACAGGGTTTATTTGTAAATTGAATGCATAGGGAAGCTATCTGAAATGATGATGATACTGATGATGATGGAGGATATGAGTGAAGATGGTTAAATTTTCAACTAACTATGGAGGTTAGGGAAAGAAGAAGGAAATGAATACATGAGACAGATTGTGGAGAAAGAGCCTTGCTCTACATCAATCAAATGAGGGGGAAAAAGATACAAAGATACAAAGATAGAAGGGGGGGGGAAAGATACAAATATTTGATACAGTGATCAAATATTTGGTGGATGCTTGCAATGTATTACCAGCCACTGTAGGATTGGTACATTTTCTTTTCTTTAAGACAGAATCTCACCTGATAGCCTGGGCTACCATGCATGGCCTCACAGCAAACTCAGACTCTTGGGTTCAAGTGATCCTTCTGCCTCCGCCTTCTAAGTAGCTGGGCACTTGCCACAATGTTCGCCTAACTTTTCTATCCTTTTGTTGTTGTTGTTGTTATTGTCCTTGGTAGAGTGCTGTGGCATCACAGCTCACAGCAACCTCAAACTCTTGGGCTCGAGTGATTCTCTTGCATCAGCCTCCCAAGTAGCTGGGACTGCAGGCACCTGCCACAGTGTCCTGCTATTTTTAGAGACAAGGTCTCACTCTGCCTCAGGCTGATCTCAAACTCCTGAGCTCAGGCAATCCACCCGTCTCAGTCTCCCTAACTTTTGTATTTTTAGTAGAGACAGGGTCTCATTTTGCTCAGGCTTATCATGAACTCCTAATCTCAAGGAATCCTCTGGTCTCAGCCTCCCAGAATGCTAGGATTACAGGTGTGAGCCACTGCACCCAGCTAGGATTGGTACATTTAATCAATGAGTGATTTAGACTCTAAGATTTTGAACAAGTTAGGTCAGGGAAAGTACGGCATTGACTCCTGGATCTGGGCAAATTGGGAAAGCAGGAGTAGGGAGGAGGAAGGTGACAAGTTTGATCATTGTCACATTCAGACAGAACTGGTGGTAATAGAGCTGGTTTGAATACACTGCAGAGCAGTGGTAAGAATCAGTGTCAGACTATTTGCATAAGAACCACCTGAGAAACCTATAAAAATCTTAAGTTTCTAAACTAAGCTGCCCTCCAGAGATGCTGATTTGGTATGGCTTGGGTGCCGTTTTGGCTCACGGACAGGCTAGATAAGGTAGTACATGAACCAAAAAGTTAAGCTCAAGGGTAGAAAGTCAATTTGTATATCTTCAGATTATAGACAGTAATTGCATCCTTGAGTAGGATAACATTAGCTCCACTCCTGGTGTATAATAAGAGTAAGGCACCAAGGTCTTTTATCAGTAGGTTGAGGCAATTTGACATGCATGTTGCTGACAGAGCTGACAAAGAAACAGCTCGAAAAATCTGCAGCCAACCCAAGATCAACAGCTGCACGTGACTCAACTAACCAGAAAGAAGTAATAGGTGAATTGATGTGCTTTTAGTATATACTTCTTTGGGTATTTTGAGTCATTTACAAAAAAAAAAAAAAAAAAAAAAAAACTTTTATTATGGAAATTTTAAATGTAATATATTTAAGGTGTAAAAAAAAAAGAAAATTTGAATGTAAACTACATTGAGTTAATCAAAATCAATTAAAATCATATAAATTTAGAATATAGCTCCTTAGTGAAACTGGCCACATTCTAAGAGCTCCATAGCCACACATGGCTAGGGACTACTGCATAGGACAGTGTAGGGACAGAACATTTCCAGCATTGGAATAGTTCTACTGGATGGTGCTGCTGAGGAGATGTTGAAAAGCTGCCAAAGGCCCATCCACCAGGAAAGATATTTAGTGAATTAAGGATTATTTTAGTTGGTCTTATTGCCAACTGCAGGAAGAAAGACTGCAGGAGGCTGTCCTAGGCTCATGCAAGCCAGGGGATGGTTGCTAAGGACAGCAAAAACTCCATTGACAGCCATTCCCCTTTGAAGGTCTGTGTTAGGGTATGAGCTATTAAACTCTAGGGTCCCTAGGATTTAGCAAGCTACCTAGAATATCCTTTCTTAAAGTACCAGTCAAGGAGTCATTTTTGGATCCAACTCTTCCTGCTGGCCCACGCCTTCCCCCTTGCCCAGGCAGCCTGACTGCCAAGGCAGTTGGCAGCGCCCAGGTGTGATGCCAGGTAGCTGCATTTCCTCTCTGTGTGCGCTCTGTTGGCCCCCTCTACGTGTAGTCTGCATCCATCTGCTCCTCTCGCCCTTCCATGCTGCAGAGTTAGGTGTTGTTTTGTCCCCTGGAGGAAGCCCATATTGTTCTATTCCTACCAGAGAAGAAACAAATCAGGAGCTACAAGGAAAAATATGGAGTGTAAGCATGTGTTTCTAGGTCATCAACATGCAAGCGAACATGCACAAAAATGAGTGTTAATTTACTGCATGATTCAGTGTTTGCAAGACTATCAAGTCACTTCCCATAGGCTGCCCGGCAGCCATCACATGGTAATGAATTTCTATTACGCATGTATGATGGTTGAACTGGCAATCTAATGATCACAGAAAAGCACAAAATAATAACAATGGTGACAACAATAATGAGAGTGTAATAATTAAGTGGCACAGACGTTTACAACCACAGTCAGTTGGGTAATCCAGGTTTGGGGTACAGTTATAACAGGTCTGATTGCCTCATTTTAACATTTGTGGCTTCTGCTGTCTGCATTTAAAACAATAAATATTCTTAAATACAAAAATAGACCATCTAACAAAATAGAAAGGAGTGGTGTGGACAAATAGGTTGTGCCTTTATTTTTGCTTTATATCTTAGGTTTTAAAGGTCCTTTGATATTTCTTTGGACTATTATGCAGTAATTGTCAAATAAGGAAAAGACTTCAGTTTGGGGGTATTTTGTGTTCAGTAATGAATTATATTCTCCATTACCAATTTTCTCATTCAAACATATGTGCCTTTGGCTTTCCTTTCCTCATCTGTAAAACTCACCATGGACTTGTACTTTAAAATGGACCAAACCATTTGAAAACAAGACCATTTTAAAGATAAATGGGCATTTAAAATTCCTTTTATCCTTTTTTTCTTCTCGTTATTATTTTCTTCTCATTTTTTTCTTCTCTTGGTTATCATCAAGTGTATTTTCATATCTGGTTGAAAGGAGAATCAATCAGATTTTAACAACGTGAACATTCGGGATGAATTTAAAATGTCCAAAAGAGAATTCTGAATAATGGAAGTAGAGCTTAATGTTTAGTTATTTCTTTTTCTTGAAAAGTTGCCTCCGTTCATGCTCATTTTCTTTAATGGAGTGTTGTTAGCTACCTTGTTTTGGGCAAATATCCTCTAGCAGGTTTCAGCCCAAAACAAATATTTGCAGTGAAGCCCTAAACTCCAGAAAATGGCTTTCTATATGTGCTGGGGGTTGGGGGTGGGCTAAAACGGAAAGGCTGACTGTGTCTTGGCTTTAGAAACACAAATGGAGCCACCACAATAAATCATTAAAGACACTCAAAAGGGTGTTTATGGGGGAATGCTTACCTTGGATAAGCTAAGGTAGAGGGTTGAGAGGCTATGGGGGCTGGGGTCCCGTAGAGCTAATGGGCACACTTTTTATAGACAGAAGGGCCATGCTTTAGTCTTAGTGGTAAATCTGTAGTGACAGACGTTTGTTCTATATTTGTGAATGACCTGATTTGGCATGCATGCAGCTCGTTCTACTGACAATAATGATAACATGGTGTGAGGGGGAGAGAGGGAGAAAGAGAAGGAATGGGATGGGGGGGCTTGGTGGAGGGAGGAGAGAAACCCAGGCAGACAGAAAGGGAGAAGGAGAAGGGGAAAGGAATATTAAACAGGTGGAGAGCGTGAGCATCTCAGGGTGACCCAAAGGAAACCTGTCTCTAGTATCTGATGATGTTAATTTGGAAGGAAGTCTTACATTTATGCCTAATTGATTCGGGGAGGACGGTCTTTCCTTCCTCTATTCATTCTCTCTCTCTCTCTCTCTCTCTCTCTCTCTCCCTCGTCTCCCCTGCAATCTCTGGGGAAGGTATTCAGAACAGCTGTCAGACCATAACTGGATGGTTCTGCATTAAGGAATCCCTTCTAATTTGCAAAATTTGCCTGGCCTTCCATGTTTTGCTGCAGTCCTACAGACCACGGGCACTTCAGGTAAGAAAGAAAGGAAGTGGCCAGAAGTGACAAAAAGAATGAAAGGCTGTCACTTATTGGAAGGGAAGTGGCATTATGCTCCTCTCCACCCCGTCCCTTCTCTCAAGTCGTCTCCTTTTTTAAGTAACAGACATAATTCATGGCAAGAGCAATTACAGCTCCCAAAGAGCCCTCCGCGGAGAAAAAGGTTGAATGGTGGGCAAAGCACTGAGTGAGAAGGATACAGAGATTCTATATCCTGTTCCCAAATTGCTACGGGTCTATGGACAAGTCTCGTCACCTCTCAGAGCCTATTTTCTGAGTTGCAAGTATTGCTTCCTCCCATCACGAACTCATACAGCACTCACCACAGTCTGAAACCATCCTTGTGATTTCTTATGGTCATTTTATTAGCTTACTATGATGCAATCTCCATGCAAATAGGAACACATTCTGTCATATTCCCTGCTTCTTCCTTGGAAGAAGAATTTATATTATATATACATACACACAGATATATATGTGTGTATATATAATATGCTTGCAGAGTTTTGAATGAATACATCCAACTATTTTTCTATGTTCAATTCTTTCAATTCACAATCAATAGAGAGACATACTCAGGTTACTTTGATGAATGTGCCTTTATGAGGGACATGCAAGCAAAAAGGAATGAGAAAACAATCTCATGGAGCCCACAGCCAGGCACTGTTGACCAATGAAGCATGATGTCACTATTTAGGGTACACTGGGAGCTCTATAACCCGACAGCCCCTCTGACAACACAGTGTCAGCTCTGTACATCGTCCTCTCTGATCAAGCATCCATCACTCTCTACTCCATGGCTCTGCCATTTTAATGAGACACACACATTGTGTCACCATATTTGTTGCTCTGGGTTCTCCAGAATAAATACCTCTCGGTGGGTCCTGAGGTCAGACTCCAGAAAAGATTTGATTGGCTTCCCTGATAATCAGTATCCAGTATAGGAAACCCCTTTAAGGAAAAATTGCCCTTGAAATCAACTCACAGGGAAAGGCTCCTTACCAGGGAAGCATAGCAGAAGCAACCAAACAACATTTTCAGAGCAGGCTTCTAGAGGTCCCATTGATAGGTAATACACTAGAACCTCCATCTGGTGTTGAGTTGGACATCTGGTGTTTGGGATTCTCCCCACGTGGTCCTGTTGTGCACCCGTGGACCACAGCCACTGCCATCTTAGCTCAATCAGCTCTGCCCGGCAGGGTGAAGCCACTGGCACAGAGCAAGGGAGTGAGCACAGCACATCCTCAGAACTCCATGGGATCCTTTCAATTTCCCTGCCCATTTCTCCACCTGTCAGTAGTCCTTCCCACCACGTACATAGTAGGTATTACATTTCTCTTCTTAGGTAGGATATTTAGATACTGGATCTTGATGCTAACACCCCTCTCTTGCCCCTTCAGAAGCACTTGTAAGAATTAAGACACCTTAGGGTGGTCCTAGAAACTGAGAATGTGAGTGTGCAGATAACAGCCGGAGTTACAGAAAAGAGAGCCCTACTGCAGATTCCATTTCAGGCTTAGAATCCAGCTTCTTAAAATAATAGTCCTTCATTCAATAGTCTTTTTCATTCACAGCACCACCGAGGTAGGAGTACCTAGAAAGCTAGAAAAGAATTTATTCTTTGCTGGGCACATGGGGAACAGCTTACTGAATTACTTAGGAAATAGAAATACCCATTTTCTTTAAGAAGACAAAACAAAATAAAAAGAAGGAGGTGGGAGAGAAGGAAAAGAAGGAGGAAGAAGAGAAGGGGAAAGGCAATGTCAAACACAGGCCAAATTCTATGGCTGACATCAGGAGGCCATAGACAGAGAATGAGCTAGTCAGGAGTGAGGAAGTTTGGGCAGCAATTTATCCAACACAATGTGTACTGAATTTCAATTTGCATGATGTACAAAAGAAATGTAAGATACAGATTCTGCCTTCACTGAACTGATGGTCCAGTATGGAGAGAGGACATGAAAGTATGTATAATATTAAATAAGATAATGCATATAAAGAGCTTAGTAAATGCCACACCTACTGTGTGATCTCAGTACACGCTAGTTCCCTTTCATCTGAAACAAAGAAGCTAATTGAACAGTAGCTGTAAGTGTCCGATGTGCCCAACCTCCTGTCCAGCTTCCTTCTCCCTTATTCACCTCTAATTGATTTTTCCAGGCTCCCTTGCAACTGGGGCAGCCATAAGACATGGGCAAAGTTGGCTGAGATTGTCATTATCCCTTCATACTGGATTGAATAGTGTCTACAAATGTGACATTATGTGGAAATAGGGCCTTTGTTGATGTTATCAAGTTAAGATGAGGTCCTACTGGATCAGGATGGACTCTGAATTCGGTAGGAGTGCTGTCCTTATACAAAGAGGGAAATTTGGACACAGAGACACTGACACACAGGGGAGAAGGCCATTTAAAGATGGAGGCAAAGATCAGAGTGATACTCTGCGAGCTGAGGGATACCAAGGAGTGATTGCTGGTAACCTACAGAAGCTAGAAGGAGCCAGGAAGGAAAGATTCTCCCCTAGACCTTTCAGAGAGACATGGCCCTGATGACACCTTGATTTTAGACTTCCAACCTTCTGAACTGAGAGGGAATAAATATCTATTATTTTAAGTCACCCAGTTTGTGGTACTTTGTTACAGCAGCCTTGGGTAACTAATAGGCCCTTCTTCCTTCTGCCTATAATGAGGATAGGATGCTTTGAGGCACAGCAGACATCTTTATGAGCATGAGGACAGATGCTACATGCTAAGTAAAGACAGTAGACCAGAAAGACAATAACAGCCTGCTTCCTTGTGGCAAGTTCCCCAGATTTCAAATAAATAAATCTCTAGGTGTTTCAGTTATCCTCACTCTGGTTTTCTGTGACAGATGACATATTCCCAACTAATACCCTATGGTCAAGTAGAAATGACAGGAGAATTACTTGAGCTCACATTTTAGCCATGTTGTTATGTAGATGAGTGGCCCTGGGCAGGTCATTAAAGCTTCTTGAAAGTCATAGTAATTCCTCTTTAAAATAGAAACAGTAATATGTACCCGAGTTTTAAATGAGATATTTTATGAGGAATTGTCATCAATGGGGCAGGGGCAGCAAATGTAAATTTGCTGTTAGATCTCAAGGAACCCAAGTATCAATACAACTGATATTTAAAGACCATTTCCCCATCTTTATTCTTGTTGGGGGAGCCCACAATTTTTTTTAAAGCAGAAAGGGCTATCAGCAGGCCTAGTAAAAATACTTTATAAAATATAAAGAAATATACCAACATTGGGGAATATTTAAGTACAATCAAACACACTAGAACCTCTGTAAACTGACCATGCAAGGGACTGTAACCAACTGGTCAACATAAGGAACGAGGTCTACTGTACTGATGCTTACATGTGGTGCATGTCCAGTCTAAGAAAATCAGGTCAACTTCAGAAGGTGGTCAATGTAGGGAGGTGGTTAACTATGAAGGTTTCACTGTGCTTCCGTCACACAACTTAAAAGAAGGGCTCTTGATGTGCTTATGCAACAGAAAAGAACAGAAGTGATTTTTCCAAGGTCCTTCTGTGGCAATTTCACCTCTTGAACTTCCTGCACCCTCCTTTTCTTTCCATAAGTATGTCTTTCTCATCTCATATATATATATATTTTTCTTTTGGTTATGAGCAAATATAAGACATGAACTAGTTGCCTGTGGTATCAACTCTTCTTAGTCAAAATGCAACAGAGAGATGGAAACTTGCTCTGAGGGCCCAGGGGCCCTGATATAATTGAGGGGCAAACTTAAAGGCAGATTTCAGATGCACACCACACCTCCCTGGAAGCGTAAGGGGCATCCGGACCTTCTCAGCAGGATACATTGAACAGAGTACATCTTTCACTCCCTTTCCACCTGGCAGGTGGGCCTCCCCCAGAACAAGCCCAGTTTTCCAAAGGGCCAGAGCCTCCCAAGGCTCAGTTCCTCCAGACACAGGCCTATGCCTGGGCTGGCACCTCAGCTCCATGAGCTTTTGGTTCTTCTCAGATTTCAATTCAAATCACCTGTCTATAGATGTAACTCTAAGCCAAGGCAGGCCCTGGTCTCTCTTTCTCATTCTTTCCACCCGTTCTCACCCTCTCACTACTTTAGAGCTAAGTGAATATGGTTTTCCAAATATAGTTTTGCAGCCAGTGTGCTAGGCCTTCTAATGAGCCACGATAATTGCTTCTGCTGTTTTCCAAAACGAAAACCAGCTCCAAAGAGCAGCTGGTTTGTTGCAATGTTCTCCTCCCTCCGATTACATCCTGCATTCCTACGAGTCAGTCAAAGCCCAGCCTTGACTGCCTTGTCCGTGAGCAGCACCCGTGGGAGACAGCAGGAGGAATGTGCTGGGGGTGAGGACGCAGGCCCCGCTGTGTGAATAGGCAGGCTATTGTGAGCCTCATGATATGAGGGGAATAGGAAAGGAGAAGGAGCGGGGAAAATCTGGTTTGGGTTTTGACTTCTAAGATGGCCTATTGTGTGTTGTGCTTATTGGTGCATCTGAAAAGATAACCATATTTTTAGATGACAGAGCAAAGATGTTTCCACTCTCCTACTTTTTTCTTAAAGAATCATTCCAAAGCAATAAAGAGGAAAAAAAAAAACAAAAAAAAAAAACAATAACATGAACTCCCTATTCTGTACGGGCCAGAGACATCTGTAATCTGGAGTCACAATATAAGAAGATGGGGAACAGATGGAGGAATGGTGAGCCCGTCAGTGGATCTGCAGAAAGGTAAACCCAAGAGCTGGAGGGTGACGTGCCATTGTGAATGGAGCCATCTCCGCTGCCAAAAACAGGAGAGTCTAGGGGAGTGGGGAAGCCACCTGCAGTATCGGTCAGAATTGAGCGTGGAACTGAAAACAACCCCCATACTTGGTACAAAGAGAGTAAAGACGATAATAATACCAGATTCCGTTTGTGGAATGCCTGACCCATTATAAAAGTTATCTTGTGCAATTCTCATAACAGCAAAAGGAATTATTTTCCCCATCTTATAGATGCAAAAACTAAGTCTAGTTTTGCTCTAGAGAGAAAAAGTCACTTGTCCCAGATTGAGGAGAGAAAGATACTGTGCCAATGTATATGTTCTTAATTCTGTGAATACCGAGTATGCCAGTGTTGCCTGCATGGCCAGGTTGCTTTACGGCTGGCAGGATGAGAGCAGGGCTAGGCAGGGCCACCACTCTCTGGGCTCCCCTATGCATTTGCTCAAGCTGCTCTGCTGGCTTGAAAATGCCTACAGAAGCAAAAGTGTAACCACCTCCTCCTTGTCATCTGGGGTCCAGTGGCAGAGTTAGGGATATACCCAGAAATCAGGTCCTTTGACCCCAGTAGTAGGTGAGGGTACTGAGGAGCTGTCCTGTCTTCCGAGAGGGGGTGCCAAGGAAGCTGCCCTGCCTATCTCCTCCTGCACTGTCCTGTCTGCTGTTGCCTTGTGGCCTGTCCTGCACCATCTGGAACAGGCTGCAGAGCCATTGTTACTTCCTCCCACTCCCCACCCCTGTATCCATTGGTGACCCAAAGCGCAAGAGTCCAGGTGAATCTAGATTATGAAAAAACAAAACATCCTGTATCGCTATTGTAAAATAATGTTGTCAATGTCTATTCTCCAGCCTGTTTATGCTTTCTATTCATGGTTCAAAAATCAATCATCAGACACTGGATGAGAATCTCCAGTACAGGTAATCACTCCATTAGGTACTGGGAGGTGAAGAAGGCCAAGGGCACAGTGTTTGCCCTCAAGAATCCATAACCTGGCTAGGCAGAGTGGCTCACGCCTATAATTCTAGCATTCTGAGAGGCTGAGGTAGAAAGATTGATTGAGGTCAAGAGTTCAAGATGAGCCTGAACGAGAGTGAGACCCCCGTCTCTATTAAAAAAAGAAAAATTAGCTGGGCATGGTGGTGGGCACCTGTAGTCCTGGCTACTTGGGAGACTGAGGCAGGAGGATTGCTTGAACACGGGAATTTGAAGTTTCTGTGAGCTACGATGATGCCACAGCACTCTAGCCTGGGCAATAGAGTGAGACTCTGAAAAAATTAAAAAAAAAACAATCAAGCAGAGAGCTACAGCATCAACATCTGGAAAGGCAAGGCAAGTTACTAGGCTGAGAGCTTGTGGAAAGGTGTTCTGAGTTGTACCAAAGTTTTGTTGTCTGTTTACCTCTGGCTCTATCATTAAATTTTGAGGTAAATTGGGTGCTGTGGTGACACTGAGGAAGGTCCTTTCCAGGAAGCACAAAGCAGCAGTGAGTAAAAGATATATCTAGGTGCACATATCTATTTGGCTGTGGATATTGCCTTTGAATCTCAATTCCCATCTTGCAAAGATAGGGTAATTTTTATAATGCTTTTATTTTTACTCTGCAGGGTCAGTCTAATTATAATTGGCCTTAATTCACATCCCAGGAAGTTGCAACAGTCTTTGCCTGCCATCAAATAGTATTGTAAAAGGTGTGAAATTCTTTGTTAGCATGAATAGACACCAGAGTCAGAGATTCCTATTTGTTTCTTATTCTGAGATATCTAGCGATCAGGGTCAATGCAACAACAGCCTCAAAAGGAAACAACTTTGGGAAACTGAATTCAGCCCATGCTACTGATGGGTAAACTGAACTGGTGGTTACTCCTTCGTTCAATAAATATTCACGAGCATTCACCAGACACTTAGGCACTGTCATAGGCAGCAGATGAAATACAGAGACTCAGTGGAGAATAAACAGGGTTCTACATCGTGGACTTGAGTTCAGGTACCTGCAAAGCATTCAGTTATTTTACTGGCTGACAGGGCTCCTAAGCCAGACCAGCAAGGTATGATGCACAGGTCAGATTCAGCTCATCCCTGTTTTCTTTTTATAGCTTCTGAACTAAGTATGTTTTTACATTTTTAAACAGTTATAAAAAGTTGCAAAATAATATTTTGTGACACAAGAATATTCTATAAAATTTTGGCCAGGCACAGTGGCTTACGCCTGCAATCCTAGCACTCTGGGAGGCTAAGGAGAGCATATCACTTGAGGTCAGGAGTTCAAGATCAGCCTGAGCAACAGTGAGACCCTATCTCTACAAAAAGAAAATTTATTAGACATGGTGCTTAAAAATCATTGTTTGACAGGTACCTTCATTCAAGAGAAGTGGAAACCTAAGACGTCCTCAAAGTGCCCTGGGCAGAGCTGGAAAACAAAGGATGTTTGTCTTTAATATCCTCCCATGTCTGTACCTTTCAATGCTATTTGCAAGTCCTGCATATCCCCAAACTCAAGGCCCTAGATTTTCCAGAATATGTCTTTGACGCTGGGCACAGTAATCCTAGCACTTTGGGAGGCTAAGACAGGAGGATAGCTTGAGGCCAGGAGTTTAAGATCATCCTCATCAAGAGAGTATCTCTACAAAAAAAATACAAAAATTAGCTGGATGTGGTGGTGAACACCTATAGTTTCAGCTACTTGGGAGGCTGTGGCAGGAGGATCTCTTAAGCCCAGGAGTTGAAGGTTGCAGTGGGCTGGGATGATGCACGCCCTGCCCACTACACAGGGAGACTGAGACCCTGTCCCCCTCAAAAAAAGGAAAAAGAAAAAAGAAAAAGGAAAGATTTGATGAAATTTAAATTTGAGGCTCATAATCCAAGTTTTGCTGGAACACAGTCATGCTCACTTGTTTATGTACTGTCTACAGCAGCTTTCTTCTACAACAGTAGAGTGATTGCAAAGGATTATGTATGCAGGGTCCACAAAGCTGAACACTTTATTACTTGGTTTACTTTTTTAAAGTTTCCTGACCTCTGTTCTAAGTTAACTTTTCTCAAAATGCACCCCATACATCATTACTTTTGAAGAATATATGTTAGCTACTTTTTAGAAAGAAAGTTCCATTGTCAATATATTTACAAACAATAGGTTATAAAAGAAAATTAAGTTTCATAACTACTCTAATTTTAAGCATGCCAAAGCACACATTAGTTAGCTATGTAGGACAGGATGTTTTCCCAAACCTGCTTATGCATTTGTTTATTTTCACGGACTCTCACAGCACATGAGGTGTGCACACTCCTCTTTGGGAAATGCTGATCTCTTTTGATTTCTGAGCCATGGACTTTATTCATATTCTTTCTGAAACCATTTTCCAAAAGCCAAAGTAGTATCACTTAATAGTAAGGATGTTTTTCTATCTAGATCTGAAGCCTTTGCTCTCAAGCATGGTTTGATTGTTCTCAAGCTTCCCTCATTGATTTTAGCCAAAGAATTAGGTGTTTAATATGAACCTACCGCACTTAAAGAGTTTCCATATGCATACTAAAACAAAAACTTGTAGAAGATCCAACTCCTCCAGTCCTGAGGTGTATTAACAATGAACTGCTCCTGATTCATACTGTACCCATACATTGATTCAGCTCAGGTGTGTGGGGCAGCGTGCTGGGACCCATCTAGAATACTGAAGCTATTTGCACAGGGCCGAGAAGCCTCCTGGAAGAGCATTAAGGGAAAAACAAACCAGGCACAATGAGTTTGATTCAGTAAAAAAGTCTTAGTCACTCTGAGGGCAGGGGAGTCCTAAACATAGCGCAATCTCTATCACTTAGATGTGTCTCCTTGTCCAATACACATTGGCGACCAATTTGAATCCTATGAGGAGTTGGCAATCAAAGGAGGAGATTGTAAATAAAAAGTAAAGGCTCTTTCTTTAATCTCTTAAAATCTTGAGGCCTGATGGCACTCCTTCTATACTGAAGGGTACATTCCTCCTACCATGTTGCAAGACACTGGTCTGGTGAGCTCTCATGGCACTGGGGATGCTGCTGGCCGATGTCACATGACAGAATTGCCTGCTGGGGGCACTGTTGTCAACCCAGCAGCTGGCCCCTCCCCCACCCCCAGAGTAAAGATTGCAAGGGCCAAGGGAAAGCTTCCCGTTACTCTCTGAAGGTTTCACTGAAAAATCACAGATAAGAGGCAGATTAATAGGAGAAAAGGCAATACAAATTTATTTAACGTATATAAACAAGAACCTTACGATAAAGACCCAGAGATACAGAGGATATTGTCCATGTTTATGCTTAGCTTCAACAAAATATGGGCATGTAGAAATATGATTAGGCAAAAAGAGAATGATGTGATGCTGACGGACTGGGTGGGGAAACCCAGAGAGACTTGTCTTCTTGGCCTCCCCGGGCACACATTTCTTCCTTTCAAGTGGGAGGCAGGGCTGTCTCTGGAATGGGGGTCTTATGACCAGCAGTCAAACAAGGTAGGTCAGGTAATTTCCTTGTGGCCAGTTTTACACAGAAAAGCAGAGATAAAGTCTGAGTAATATTTTTAGGTTTTATCATTGGCTTTGGAGAAAAGGGGTTCTGGTTTCTATGATCTGCTTTGGGGAAGAAGAATTCTAATTTCTATGATGAGCCTAGTGGGAGAATGGGACTGAGAGATAGAAGAGCAGGAGAATGTCAGAGGAAAACTTTTGCTTCTGAGGCCTTCATGGTGGGAAGGGGGTGTTTTCTGAGTCCTAGTAACTCCAAGCCTGATGGAGCAGCACATGAGATGGCCACTAGCAGGGATTTGGGTACTTGGTGGGAGAGACAAAGAGACAGGGGAGCATGTCCCAGAGCCCACATTCATTAATGAGCACAAATGAGCCCATCTACAGTCCCTGAAGGGCACAGGGAGCCCAGAAACCCTTGGGGGTAGTACACAGCCTCTGTTATGCTTGTGACTTTGGGACTCAAAGAGCTATAGATGTTTGATTCCCATTCTTAGTCACAGATTGAAGGAGCTTGGGGAAAATTTGGATGGCTTCTCTATACTCACATAAACACACATAAACTCACACATTTACATGTATATCCTATCCAAGATATGTGCTATGAATGTAAATGTTCACACATACCAAAGCTGCGCTTGTATTTGAAATCATAAATTGTCAAAACGAGATGGGGGTGGGTGAGAGTTAGGTGGAGGAGTCTAAGTAGGTGAGTCTCAGGGTCTCGCCATCCCCACTTGGACCAGAGAGTGTTACTCTCAGGGTCTCGCCATCCCCACTTGGACCAGAGAGTATTACTTTCTCTGCCAGGTGCATTGTGCTTCTTCATAGATTTGCCTTAAGAAAGATGAAAAAAATCAAAAACTCATTCAAAATGATCCAATCCCTATGATTTTATAAATGAGGAAATGGGGACACAGAGAGGTCAAATGACTTTCCTGAGGTCATGAAGGCAAAGTAATGAATTAAGGGCTCACGTCCAATGTTTTTGTTTTGCTTTATTTTCCTATTACACCATGTGGAGAAAGAAAGAATATACTAAAACAATGAGGTCTAAATATTTTACTGAACTCTGTCTGTTTCTTGGTTTTAATGGTGAGGGGTTTGAGAATTAGCTTATTAGATCTTTTAATTTTTCTAGCTATGATTTTACAGCAAGAGAAATATTAGCTATCGGAGCAGTAATGTGGATTAAATTAATACAGTTTCGTATCAAATGACCACAGTTAATACAATTTCAAATGCAACTTTCAAGTTGAATTTTGACTCTGCTAGACATGTTGTATTAATCAGAAATATATAACAAAATGAATCATCATGTTTTAGAAAGGGACTTGACAAACATTGACCCAATTTTCTAAGCACAGAAGGAAACAAAAACCATAGCAAGAAAGTTTGAGAAGAGGTTCATGAGTAACTGGTAAGAGAGTTGAATTATCCCACCTAGAGAAGAGAAAGTAAAGGAGATAGACTCTTCCTAGGAACCTAAAATGCCTCTTCGCTGAGATGTGCTATTTTGCTCATTTACAAGGCAGGCAGAAGAGGAATGGACCTCTGTAAATTGCCATAAGCATTTGGTGTGGCAGAATCTGGAGAATCGAGATACTGATATAAACCTTAAAAGTTTTTCAAATCTTGTGGAGGTGTAAGGATTAAAGATAGTATGTGTTGGTGCTTGGTCCAGGGAGGAAATGGGAGATATTATTATGCACTCAGGAGACTCACAGTCTCTGGTGTATACTAAAGTGGTCACTTACATTGCCCAGCCAGGCTGCATGGCTATTGCCCAGGTCCAGATAGAGTATCAAGCTACGTTCAGCCACTGACCCTGCTTTTTCTGCTGTACAGATAGAGATTCCCAGCTGCCTGCTGTCCCCATGGCAGAAGTTCATAAATGGGCAATGGAAATAAGACAGGACATTTTTCTGAAGCTTTAAGTGCACCTAATGTCCTAATTTCTTCATATGCTGCAGTCAACATCTGAAACACAGTAGTATCCTGGACACAAACGATTAACACAAATCCCACTCTGGATCACCTTTTTCTCTTTCACATCAGAGAAGGAATCTGAAGCTGGTGCCAGAGGGACATGTAAGCCGTGTGGAGGTGGAGGCAGGCACATCAACTCTGAGAGAGTTGCAATTAGGCAACTCTCTGATGGAGAAGGTGCACACAGGAGTTCCCAGCCTAACCCCTAGAACCTGGGCAGTGTCCCTAACAGGAGAACAGAACCCCATCAACAGTTCCCTTACCTGACTTCTAAACTCTCTTTTCCTCTGAGTTCAAGGGCAATGTAGATGCACGGTATCCATGTCTAGCCTTGCAGCTCCCCGCCCCAGTGCTTCTAGACATTTGTGATTTCTTTAAAAAAGATTCAGAAATATAGTGTTTGTTTCAATCTTAACAGACCCAGAAGAAGGAGTATTGCGAGCCTATAGAATAAAAGGGTTATTTGTGTTTGGCAAAAGATATGCACTCAATTAACCTCAAGTCATGGCATCACTAGAAAGTTAAAACCAGGATCTTAGGAAGAAATATTTGCAAGCTGTTAATAATGAAAACAACCAAACAAGCTGACTAGACAGTAAAATTCCAGCTCGCTAGCTTGCCAGATGCCTAGCAAAGTCTCAGGTGACTGTGTCATGCATCACATTCGCTTCCAGAAAAAAGGAAACAAGCCACTTGACCATCTCCCTAGGACAAACCCTGATTAATCCCCTCTTCCGCTGAGGGACTCCACTTCAACTCCCAAGGCTTTGGTAGGAAGTGGGTATTGACAATCTGAAATGTTTGATCGTGACTCAGGTCTCTGAGTTTAATTTGCAGCCAAGCCCCATTAGCTGTTGCCTGGGTCCTCCATGTCCCTCTCATGTGAGCTTTTACACAGGCTCACATGAGTCTTTGAAGAAGTAGACACACCTCTGTCTTCCCACTTACAGAAGTCTGAGAAAACCAGGAAGCAGTGCAGGCCTGTCTGAGTGTCAGTTTTTGAGTCAGGTGCTTGACTGATTTTTCTGTCACTATTGAGAGCAGCTGTGCCTGAAATAATTCAGGATGGGAAAGCAAGAACTTTTGCTGATTTGAGGCTGGGGGGAGTCATTGAAATAGATCTCTATGTTATCCCCTTTTGGCCTCTGGATAGGGCTTCGGAGGCAGTGTGTGTCCCCCTTTATCCAAACTTCACTTTCTGTGTTTTAATGACCCTTAGCCCACTGGGGTCTAAAAATATTAAATAAAAAAATGGCAGAAATAAATAAATGGTAAGTCTTACATTGAGTATCATCCTGAGGAGTGTGATGAAATCTCTCCTTCCTACTCCCAGGAATTCTCCCTTTGTCCAGGGACTTTCAATCAGTCTGCTGCAAAAAATTTTAAAGATCATCTATTAAATTATTTTTGAAAGAAATTCGAAGCGCAGTAAGTATATTCTTCCTTTTACTCTTCTTTTTTCTCTCTCTCTTTTTTTTTTAAATATTTATTTATTTATTTATTTATTTTTTATTGTGGAGAAGGGGCGGGGAAAGAAGGCGGGGGAAGAGGTGCGTGACAGGGTCGGGCCAGGGGCATGGTACCACATTGGCTGTATCTAGGTAGAGGCAGTTAAGTGTGCTGCAGAAGTTTAACGATAGGTTCAAGTGAACCATGAGATAAAAAAAGATTAAAGAACGCTGATCTAGATGGACAGAGAGAAAAGAGCAACAAAACCCATGGTTGGGGATGGAGCAGATATCATGACTCCTGACCATAAGAATTATAGTAGAACAAAAAATGTATATATTATTTTTAAAAATTACCAAAATAAGGAAAAATGGTTTACTCAAATTTATTTAAAGCCTACTTAAAATGTGGACCTCTTCCAATGGGACTTCATTCCCACATATCCCCTTAGCTCATCTCTCTCTCACACTTTCCCAGCGGATGTCCCCCATCCCGGCCCACTCCTTTCCTCACCTCTTGCTCAATGCTTTTCCACCGGGAACATTCTCCTTCCTGATGTGGGTGGCTCCAGCCAACTCCTGTTTCTCTGGGTTCTGCCCTGTGTCCTTATTTCGCAAACAAAACTTCAAGGACAAGTTGAACTGGCAGAATCTTTGTGAGCAGATGGAAAGGGGAAGACGTTATGCATTATTACTGATTTTTTTTTTTTAATCACACATGGAAAGGCCTAGCATAGTGCCTAGGCTCTATTGAGGAAAATGATCAATAAATAATTCATTAATACTAGCCGATAGTACACCTAGACTCAAGCTGTGGCCTTTCTGCAGCTACAGCAGCCATTGGTATCACCAGTATTGGGACTCTCAGTATTGACATAGATATTGCTCTGTGGTCATCCTTCCTTTTTCCTTTCTTTCCTCCCTGTTTCCTTCCTTCCTTATAACTTCTTGTCACCTTCAAGAGCATTTAAGGATAAAGATGTTGGAGGAAGGTGTTGGCTTAGAGTGTGATCTGTCTAATTCTCTTCAAGAACAGTCATAAGTAGGGCCCTCCAAATGTGAGGGAGGATAACAGTGATGGTGAGTAGTACTCACCAAGTTTCACATTGTGCACTCAGTGAGGACTAACCTTACCCCTTTTCACAAGCATGTGAGGTATGTACATAATTACAGTGGAGTTTCATGCATTTGTTTTACTCAATCTAGACAAATTCAACTGCATATACTTGACATAGACAGAAGGAGGGAGAACAAGAACTGAGAGGATGAATTTCACATAATTTGTACAAATGATTTTGCTCCCAGTTCCACTAAGTGGAACTTGGGCTCTGGGGAACACATCAGACATGAGTTTCCTCTAACTCCCTCTGTTCTAGGGGTGACTCCCATGGAGTTAGCGTCTCACAGTACCAGAATGATTCTGATGATTCAATTCACAGAATCATTTTTTTTCATCCAGAATGGCCCATACATGGAAGCCAAGAATTTTATTTGTCCTACTGTTCTCACCAGGCCATGTAGATCTACTGGGGGATGATTTGGGAGAGAAAATTTATAGGCATTTTGAAGAATTATCAAGAATAAGTTTTGATATGTGCTATACTTTGCCTCAAATGTTTAGTTTTATTTCACGTGTATATAGACTCTCTATTTTATCTCCATTTTACAGATGGGAAGATTGAGGCTCAGAGAAATTAAATAAGTGGCCTCAGGCCACACATTTGGCACTGAGATGGCATCTGAACCATGTCAGTCTGGCTCCAAAGCACATGTTCCTATGCTGTTCTCAAGTCCAGTTCTGCTGTCCCCTCACTCTCCAGGGTCAGGCAAACATCTGCCTCCTGGCCATTGCCTGGTTATTTGCATCATCTTGATTTCCCCTCTCTTCCTAAGCCTCCAGTCAGAGTTATCCTGACAGTCACAGTCCTCCCTCCATCTTGCACTGGGCCAGCCACTCTGGCTATTTGTTTGGGACTGTCATCTATCCCAATGACTGATTGGATGAACACGCATCCTGGTCTCCATGGCTTACTTTTTTTCCAACATTGCATGTCACTCTGGTCATACATCACGATACTATGGAGAGGTTCATAAACAACAAAAGTAGTATCCTAAGGGATTTTACAATGATTTTGTCACTTGGGTCATTAGTAGCCACTGAGTGCTTCATCTTCCAGAGCCAGGAACTGAGGTTCAAAAAGTATGCCTTGAGGTAAGGCCACACAGGAGGTAAGGCAGGGCCAGAACGCACCTGAGTCTGCATTATGTTCACGGCCACCCCGGAGTCCCTACATCCAGCTGCTTCAGTCTTGGCTGAGAATTGAGGGAGACAACTGATGAAACACTCTTCAGGAGAATGACAATGTGCAGGTGAACCCTCTGAGAACAAATGAGGGTTTAATTGTCTTCATTTAGAAATGTGTGACAAAGTCATAGCTCTACATCAGGGTCCAGAGCTACCAGTGGCTGCTGGAGGACCCCTGTTGAAGATGGGGGAGAGTCTGTCTTGTTTTGATCCATCCGACTGCTCCTGGTAATGGCACTGGCCTTATTGGTGGCCCAGACCCTTCACTCGCAGGAGCATTGCCCAGAGAAGAGAAGACCTCCTGCCATCGTGTTCTGTGTCACCGTGTAGGAAATTAAACTCAACGCAGGACTGTGTCGGGAAATGTTTTCCTTTTCAGTATGCTAATAAGAACAAGATCACATCAATGGGTGTGGATTGTGACAGGGTTTTTCCTCAACCGAGCCATTTAATGAGCCATTCTGCAAAGAGGGCTGTATTTGCACATGGCGTCTGCGCTCTAGACAAAGTTTAAAGACTTGGAGTTGTCCTACTCTCACCCTTTTGTAAGCCCTGGCTTTAATTCTTTTAAACAGTAACATTAATTGGCTGTTAAGTAAAACAGGAGAAAACACAATAGATTTATGATGTTTTGAGGAGCTATACCAGTTCTCAAGCATGCCGAGAAACAGGCTCGGCTTTTACGAGGTAATTATGATTTAGCGTTTTTTTCCCCACCCTGTTGAGTCTGTGGGCTGCCTCTGAAATGGATCTGGAATGAACGTCAAAGTCAGGATTTACAGTCAAACCTTTTCAACATGTAATGCGCAGGCGAAGTTTATTGTTTTGTTGGTTTCTTTTTATTTTTTTCCTAAGCAATATTTCCTTCTGCATTTCTCCGCTGTTAGGTTTTGTAGGTTTCTCCCCTCCCCTTTGAAATGGTATCCATAAATTACTTCTGATAAGGCTGCTGTGTCATCAAAAAGTGATTGTTTTGGAAGCAATCATGAGCGAGCATGTCAATTTAAATTATTTCTTTCTTTTCCTTAGACCCCTTCTGTTCCCCTCACCCCCCAGCAGGAAAACTGCTATCATATTAACTCCATTTTTCCCCTGTTCAGAAATGAACAGGAATTGACTAAGTCCGATGAGTTTGAGAAGTAGGAGATCTTTATACTCCTTCCTTCTATGTCTTTTTTGTTTTATGGTTTCTTTGAAATCAAAGTTCTGCTGTTACTTTTAGGGAGAGCAGATCCTGGAGTCATCAGGCTGCAAGCTTTCAGTCCCTGGCTCCTCCACCAACATGCTGGGCTCCTGGGGAGTTACTTTACCCTCTAGGAGCCAAATTCCTTTCTTTCTAGAAAAAGACCCATTACCATGCTTCTGTAATTGGCATCATGAACAAACTTTAATGACCCCTGATTTGTTTTTTTATAATCCTATCCTTGACTATCTACCTAATCTTTTGAGTTGTTTCCCAGAAATGATAGATTTTCCCTAAGACAAAGTAGTTGAGATTCTGAAGGCCCCAGGGAAGACCTCCTGATGCCAGGATTCACCATCCCCTTTGCCCTGCCCGAAGGTATATGGTCCCTCCTTTAAAAGCTGTAGACCTCTCTTAGTTTGAGAGAGGGATTTGAGGCAGCTTCTCCCATTTTCTACTTTGGGAGGTCAAGGCAGGAGGATCACTTAAGTCCAAGAGTTCAAAGCCAGCCTATGCAATAGCTTGAGACCCCTTCTCTACAAAAAGTAAAAACAAAACAAAACGAAAAAATAGCCAGGCAGGGTAACATACATCTGTAGTCACAATTATTTGGGAAGCATGTGGTAGGAGGATCACTTAAGCTCAGGAGCTTGAGGTTGAAATGAGCTCTGATGTTGCCACTGCACTCCAGCTTGGGTAACATCCTGTCTCTTACAAAATAATCATAATTTCTTTCTCTTTTCCTGGAAATCCTTATTGTCTCAATAGTGAATCTTTGTGTGATGAACAACTGGACCTAGGCCAAAACCCCTTTGTGACTCCGATAACACCTCATTTCTACCAAGAACCTCTCTGTCACCTCCTTGTCACCGCAGCCTACCCTCCCCAAAGTAGAAGGTGGAAGCAAGACATACTCTGGTATTAGGGGGAGAAGAATAGAGAAGGATAGATGCCAATTCAAGAGCAGTAACTTTTCAATATGATCTCAGACCACAGTATCTCAATTGAGAATTGTTTTTTGCTTTGTTTTCTTTTGGTTTCTATCTTGCTGGACAGTTTGTGGTGACTATGCCTACAAAGTTGGATGAAGGAAGGTGCATCTCTGGCCTGTTCCCCAGTGTCTTTAGGGAAGCGACATTCTGTGGCTCAGACCAGAGCCTAGAACTAGCCCCCAGACATTTGGACTAGATTACACATGATATGTATGTGTTACGGTGTTCAGGACATACCACCCCAAAATACTCCATGTTGGCATATTGATTATTTTGAGCTGAAGTTACTTTAAAAACAACAAATATAAGGCAAGTTTTTCTCTGAATGCCTCTTATCTGCCTACCCACAGATCCTCCAAAAGGAACTCAATCATCATCAATTCCCCCAACTCCAGGGAACTTTATCAACCAGGGAAAATTTACTCTTATCACAGGAGAAGTGACGAGAGGTCAGTACCATACAACTAAGATTCAAATGCACCCCCTTAAAATCCAGGTGTTGTCACTGTTACTGAAAGTTCAGTACTTGTCTCCAAGGCCAAACAAAAAGTGAGGACAAGTGGTTTGAGAAAAAGGAAACAAGAGATTATTATAATAATTTGCTGGCAAATGAGGAGGATGGCAGACTGTCATGTGAAAGAGCCATTATCCCTCCCCCAACTTGAAACAGAAATAAAGGGGTTTTAAAAAAGGTTTTCCGCTTTGGGTTATTGCTGTTTAACTATAGCAGGTGAAGAGGATCTTGTGACCCCTGTCTGAATAACTCTGTAGAGCTGTCTCCTGTGGTTTAAAATACCAGAAAACAAAGAAAAAAGAACACTACCTTGCTGCTCTGATTTCTAGCCTGGGGCAGGAAAGCAGGTTTTAATTCCTCAAAAAATGTGAGAGGGTTTAGAGACAATTCATGAAAACATTTTACCCTAGGGCGGTGCCTGTGGCTCCGTCAGTAAGGCACCGGCCCCATATACCAAGGGTGGAGGGTTCAAACCCAGCCCCAGCTGAACTGCAACAAAAATATAGCCGGGCATTGTGGCGGGCGCCTGTAGTCCCAGCTACTTGGGAGGCTGAGGCAAGAGAATCGCTTAAGCCCAGAAGCTGGAGGTTGCTGTGAGCTGTGTCATGCCACGGCACTCTACCAAGGGCCATAAAGTGAGACTCTGTCTGTACAAAAAAAAAAATTTTACCCTTTTTAGACCCTTACTTCTGTTATACCAGGGCAATAGTATTAGGAGGTGAGGCCTTGGGGAACAGATCAGGCTATGAGAGCACCTCCTCCCTGGTGAGTGAGATTAGGTGCTTCTATAAAAGAGATGGAAAGAGTTAGTCTCTCTTGCCCTTCCCCTCTCTATAACCTGGTGACTCAACAAGAAGACCAGATACCAGAACCTTGATCTTGGACTTAGCCTCCAGAACTATAAGCAGTAGATTTCTGTTCTTTATAAATTACCCAGTCTATTCTATTCTGTTATAGCAGCACAAAATGGATTCAGACACAACCCCTGACAAACTTTGTCACAAACTACCATATTTCTCACTTATTTTTCTCAGGGCCCCCATTCCTATTTTCTAAAAATCATCTATAGTCCCTTATGTTGCCTACACCCTTTTGCCCACATTTTCCCCTCTGAAGATGGTAAGTAAACTCCCAAATCTACTATCTTTTTGGGTCATCACTTTTTTGCCTATGATAGCCCTGTGCGTATAATAAATTTATATACCTTTTCTCCTGTTAATCTGTCACCAGTTTATTTCTTAGACCTAGCTATTGAACCTAGGAAGGTAAAGGGAATGTCTCTCCTACCCCTACTGATGCAATATATTATGTATCACATATAGCAACCATCCAGTGTGCAATGCATCTGAGTGTCTTCATGTATTATATATATGGCTTTGTAATATGACATGGTTTATTATAGCTACAATTTATTGAATATTAACTATGTGCCAAGCATGCTATTAAGTATTTTTCTTATGTTTTCTCTTTTAATTTAGATGATATAGTTTATTTAAGTGGTAATTCCAAATAATGTACTATGTTAATTTCTTCCAAAGATTTCTTCTTTCTTTGGGATAAAGAAGTTAAGACACATGGAAAAGGACCCAACAAGCAGAATGCCCTCTAAATAGATGGGAATAATGAATTAGGGATTATGACAAATCCTAACCCCTCTTGTCTTCACTCGCCGCCCCTCCCCATTCACCCTAACCAAACAGGCACACATTCTTAAAGGTCTGATATAGAATAATTCAAGGGTCCTATTATATTCTAAAACCCTCCAGCTGGGATAATTGGCTTTGGAACCTCCCTTTTCCCCACGACTCTCTCTCATATGCCAATATCGCTAACACATAGATAATTTATGAAAACTGAGTAGACACTTTTTAATTATTAAGTGATAGATAATAGGAGCTTTTAAAATAAGCTGTAAGAGCTTGGAAAAGGAACGCGGGCTAAGATCTTCAGTCATCTACAGGTTTATTTGGAATGACCCAAAAAGCTTTTTTCCTTTTTATAACCCGTTATCCCTAACCAGAGGCACCAAGAAGTTTGCTTTATTTACTAGCTGGGTTCTCTTTCTGGCAGGGATTTGGGAGCGGCAGTCACTGGGAGAGAGAACCAGTGAAGCAGATGCCTGCCCCAATCTAAATCACCCGCATCACCCACTCTATTCTCTCCAAATTACAGTGCAAACAATAACAGGTAAAATTAGCCAAGACACTAATTATGTAGCGCAAATGTGTAAAGGATATAGAATGATAAATGGCAAACGCAGAACATGTTGTGTCATATCTTGTAATCTCTCTGGCTGCTGAGCCCAGGAACAAAGGAAGAATTGTGCCCTGTTTGTCTAACATGCTCCATATCACAAATTGGAAATCCTTCCTAATTAAGATATTGTTAAATGTCCTTTGTTAGCAGATTTTAACAATGTTAATTAGGAGGTTAGAGTGATCATTGTTCATCTAGCAAACAATTAGGCTGATTTGCACTGTAGCTTTTGAGAAACTTCTAAGCAAATCAGGAGTCTTCTCTCCATGCAAAGAGGGGAGCTGCCCAGAACAGGAGGAAGCAGGGAAGAGAAAGAGCAATGTTTCCCTTAACACTCTCAGCCTGCAGGCCAAGGCGAAGCCCAAGGAATTGTCGGGGATGGGCCTAGCAACCCTGAAGTAGCAATGCTGGGCTTGACCTGGTCGTATAATCGTGTCTGCTGACTTACCATCCCACCCTGAATTGCTTCTTGTCTTGGTCATTCAGAAGAGTGTGGCTCAGGGTCTGCAGCTCACTTAGACATGTGGGAGAAAGTGTCTTCTTAAGGAAACTCAAGCAATGCCATGGCAGCCACAGCATGTCTCTAAAGTTAGAAGTTATGATTTTTAGCATCAAGTGAGCTTGGGCTCCTGCTGCTGTAGTCCCTGGTCCCTGCCACTTTTGTGAACCCAGCACACACACTTGGCATGTGTTTTCCTTTCCTTTCTTTTCCTCAGCCTCATATTTGTTGTAGGTAACAGGAAAGGAAGGACGGAAGAAAGGGAGAAAGGAAGGAAGGGAGGGAGGGAGGCAGGGAGGGAGCGAGGGAGGGAGGAAGGAAGAAAGGAAAGAAGGAAAGAAGAAAGAAAGGTCTTTAGCTTTTGTTATTTTGAAACTAGAAATAAGAAAGCAAACCATATTTTGAGAGGAGGCCAGAACTGGCCATTTGAAAACCATCGGAGTTCTTAAGTTGCTTTGAGAATCTCATTATCTCTTGGCCAAGGTGCCTGTGGAGAAGGAGGGTAGGCATCTGAGTGAAAAGAGATCTCGGATTGGAAATCGAACACAGACTCTGAGTTCCATTCTAGGCTTCACCAGTGATTGTTCCTACAAACTCAGGATGAGTCACTTAACTAAAAGTCACACCTGCTTGGAAACAGCACTAGGTTTATACCCCACATACCCACGGCTAGGGGAAAAAACCCTAACAACTGTCTGGCAGCTGCTCTGTGCCCGGCACTGTGCTAAGTACTTTACATAAATTTAATCACAGCCAGCACTTAGCTTCAATCGCTAAGGGCCCTGAGGCCAATTTAAGTGGTTCTCAAGTCTCTTTTATCCTTGGGGGGCCCCATCTGCTGGGGGAACAAAAAGCCCTTTTATGTTCTCAACCTCACAGACCACCCACCCCAACAGTTTGTGCTTTGTCACAAAAACCTTCCATCTAATTAACAGGGCACAATTTTTGATGAAATATTGGTGAAATAAATTATTCGTGTATGTCAGAAATCAAATATAGATAGGGTCATCTTGTAAACTGTTACGATGTCTGTAATTTGCTTTAAAGTACTTCAGCGTAGATAATGTAATGTCATGTACATATTAGTTAGCTGAAGCCACAACCCAAGTGAAGGAGTTGCTCTAATAGGAATTTACTTTTTAGGAATCTACCTTCAGCCAGCTTTCTCATCAGGCAAGGACAGAAATGGATATTCCTTGGGTATTCGTTGGTGAAGTTGGTGGCTTGTTACTCAGGATAATGGCTGTTAGAAGTGGGTTCTTGATGAAATTTGATCCGAGAGTCACATCGACAACTAAGTAGAGATTATTCCAGTTATCTGTTACTTTGTACTGGCGTAAATACATGCTCTGGTTTACCTTTGTACTCCTGGTCTGCCTGAGTTTTCCCTACTCGGCTTGTCTAATGTCTGCCTGGAATAGGCACTCAACACACATATGAGTAAAGTGTTAACAAAAAATAAGCCCAAGGCAGCGCCTGTGGCTCAAAGGGGTAGGGCACTGGCCCCATATGCCAGAGGTGGTGGATTCAAACCCAGCCCCAGCAAAAACTGCAAAAAAAAAAAAATAATAATAATAATAATAATAAATATAAAAAATAAACCCAGACTCTGTAAAATAATTTAAAGCAGTTTATTCTGAACTAAATGTGTGTGACCAGCCCAAGCACACATTTTCAAGAGGTCTTAAAAACATGTGCCTGTGGTAGCCGAGTTGCAGTTTGGTTTTATACATTCGTGTAGAAAGGACTTACACATAAAGTCATGGAAAGCATACATTGGTTTGGCCTGAAAAGGTGGGACATCAGAAAGGGGCTAGGGGTGGGGAGTTTACAGATTATTGGTGGGCTTAAGAATTTTTTATTTGTAATTGGTTTTAAAAAATGAAGCTTTGTCTAAAGGTTGGAATGTTTTAAGCTAAGATAAAGATGTCTGGCCCCCTAGACATTTGCTGAAACTCAAGTGATGTGTTAAGTAAATTGATGGCCTGCAGGTGTGGTTTAAGCTTGGCCTTAGGTCCTATTAACCTCACTGTTATGAAGAATAACTCCAAAGGGATTGGAGCATAACTAGGCTTGTCTGACTTTCCTTCTCCTGGTGGCTGGTAACTCAGGTTTTTCTGGGTTCCCATTGTCCAAGAGGGGGTCCATTTGGTGGGCTGGGTGGGAGAACTCAAAAAAACTTTTATCTGGGGGATGAGAGTCCTTCTGAATTATTGGGTCCAGAGAGGCATTAAAATGGGACAGCAAATCAAACCCTACTCCCCAATTGAGCCACGGATTCTTCTCTTGACACTGCTTGCTATTGCCACAGGTAGCTATAAATTAACCCAATAATGCCACACCGGACACTATAACCCACACCCTGTAGCTTAACAATGTATAGCCAATCACAAATCAATGTCATTTCTGTAAGCCAATGGGAATTTCTAACGAGCACATTGGTATTAGCCCACTCCCTGCCCCCTTTTTTGCCTTTAAAACCACTTGTAACAAAAGCCTAACAAATCTCATATCCAAGGTTACTGGGGTCTTAGTCTTCTGGACATCTTCCTTCATTTTGGCTCAAGTAAACACTTTAAATTATATTTTGTGCCTTAGACTCTTCCTTTTAAATCACCATCTCCCTTGAATGAAATGATGAAAACTACTCTGTCAAAATTTCAGAAAATTTGGAGTTGAAAACCTGCTGACCTTTTTCAAGACCTGATGGAACAACTTGGCAGTTAAGCATTATATTTTTCAAACTTGCAGACAGTGCTCTCGTGATTTCCTGTGCTTGCAGTTTGAACCCTTCAAAAACACCAATGAACTATTTACTTTCATTGAGGACTGTTGGTCTTCCGGAAGGGGTCAACTTTTCCAGCTGTCTTTATCCGGCAACTGCCCAGACAGACACCATAAACTCATCCAAATGTAGGCACACAATACACTCCAGGAGTACAGGGTATTTTCAGGCTATGAAATTCTGATGGCTCATTACCATGACAAAGGTTGTAACAACTTGGACAGGAAGCTGAACAAAAGGCATCCACCGTTCTATTTGCAATTCTAGGATTGTATTTGTAATCTCTTTTTTCAGGAGAAAGAGACTGCCAGTTAAAAAAAAAAAAAAAAAGAAAAAAAGAAACACAATAGGAAGAGAGAATCCATAATGCTTAGAGACCCCAAAGGATCAGAGTGTGTGCAGGCGCACACACACAACGTGTGTGTATCTTCTCTCTGTGTGTACACAGTTGACAGAGTCAATTATTGTCATGGGTAAGGGTTTAACATTATTGACCTATACGATGGCTTTTAAAATATACATGCAACATGGCTGAAATGCCAATTTGAAGCGGAGAAACATTTAGGGAAAATGAATAGGCTGAACCGCACTATTTTCAGGGAACAGAGCAAGCCTCTTTAATTTGTTCGCTGCAGAGTGTGAGAGAAAGCTAACACTGGAACCTGCTAAGTAAGGCATTGTGAATGTGATTAATAATGCGGAGGGGTGAGGCTCTAGAGTTGTTGTTGCCATATGGGTGTTGGTGTCAAGAGAGGAAGCAATTGTTCCAAAAGTCATCAACAATTTTGGTTAACAAGTGATACAAATGGAACGGGTCAATCGGCTGTTCCCTGGGCCCTCCCACACCCAACCACTGCTAAACTGTGCAAATTCTGATTCATTACCCATTTACTCCCCTTTTGTTACCTATGCAGCCGTGTCTATAGTCGGGAAGAGAGTGGTGCCGGGGACGATTCAAAAGGGCTCCACCGTGGAGCTCAAGGAGCAAAGACATTGCTTTTGTTCAGCTGGAAAAGAATGAAACTCACATTCTACTCTATTGTCCTGCTGCAAGCCAGGCTTTTAATTGGCATGTTGGCGTCTGTATTTAAAGAGGTGTGCAATGACAGCTCAGAAGTGAGGCATCACAGGGGCAGAGGCAACTTCACCTCCAGGTTCATCCTGCACTGGAATTGTTTGGTGTACTGTTCCTGTTCTCAGGCCCCAGGAAACACGCGTGGCTGCCGGCAGTGCAGGGGCAAATAGGGCTGCCCTTGGAATTACAGGGCTGCATTTAACATGTTGCATTAATTGTGTGCTTCGGTATATCGATCCCTTTTCTCTTCTCCACCTCCTTGGCCCTGGTGAACATTAACAAAGTTGGCGCCGAACCACATTCTTGTTCTGCTTCCTCTGGTTTCTGTCTTGTTAGGTGCACATGAATAAAAATGTCAGTTTGTCAATCCCACTTATGCTTACAAAGTGCCTCTCATGCGAACACCTGAGGATGAGACAGACAATTAACATTCAACAATTCAATGCAACAAACATTTATTGAACCTCTGACCGTAATTGATGGAAGGTCCTGAGTCATTAACAAAATCTGCTTTTGTGACTTTCACAACAAAGTCAAGGTGCTTCTTCCAATTAGCCCCGTGACTGTGTGTTTGTGTCTGCTGGTGGTGTCTAGGAAGTTTGGTGTTGATGGAGCATAAGTAGCGTAGGCGACTAGAATATGCCACCCTGAAATATGCCTTTTTAGCATAAGGATTATTTTGAGCTGATTATTTTGAGAAACTGCAGACATAGGAGTTCTCAAAATAGAGCAGAATTTACCTTTTTTTAAAGGAAATTTACATCTACAAAGGAAATCTCCACTTGCAATCTCCATTCCTCTCTGTACCAGCAAGAAAAGGATGACTCAATCACTAGAGACTCTTAGCAATGGAGAGGATAGCCACATAACAAATCTTGTTCTTGTTTACCATGCATTTGAAACCACCTTTTATAATAAAGGTCTGCAAGGTGAGAACTATGGTAGGGGAAATAATACATGTAAGCAGCCATTGTTTCCTAGCTTGCTTTCCTATAATTGCTTACTACTCGTGTGTCATGTAGCCAATGGTCCTACTGATTCTTAGCTTTCTTCTTTGCTCCCCTTGTGAAACCTAAGGCTAGTTTTAGAGATATTCTTCAGGCCTTGGAGTGCTTACTGACTCACCCAGACCTGACCCACAGAAGAATTATCTCGATTGGTATTGCAATTCCCACCCAAAATCATCTCAACACAGGAAGAGAATTTCTATAATCCTATAGTTCTGCCCCAAACCCAGCCAATTAACCCACAAAAATATCTTCAAAAACACTTTCTCTTAAATTCTTAGGGAGGTAGATTTTGGATTATGGGCTTGCACATAAGAGATATTAATTGCGTGCTTGATGCTTAGATCCCTTTTTATCCTGTCTCCTTGCATAGCACCTGTGATCTTTGATAGAACCAGTAGTAAACTGCCCCAATAAACTTGCCCCACCTAGGCAGGCTCAGGTTCAGAGCCTGCCCAGGAAATAGGAATGCCACCAATCCTGGCTGCCCTAACCCTTTAAATCTCTGTCTGCCACAGCCCATGTGTGGATTTCTCCCTGGCCAGGTATCTCACCCCACCTGCACTCGAGGTGGAATAAAGCCCACTTTAACTGCATGAATTAAATCTCTGTTTTCCTTTCATCTTGCATCTCGGAATGATTTTATCCTTGGCTCTGGAATCTTTCAATATTAAACTCTTACTCCGCTATAACTCCCTCCTGTCTCCGTGTATTGGCTTCCTCTTGAGCAGTGGGCAATGAACCTGGTAAGACTGTATAACACTTTTCCTGGATACATGTCCATTACTGGCTTTTCTCATGTTAGCAGACGAAGAGGCTCTGGCCACCTGTCACTGTCAGCCAATATGCAGAGACAGGGATAGGTCCACCAAACTTTGTCAGAAGGCTGGGATTCTAGAGAAAAGTGAGAGTAGCCTCTCCAGGACTGTTCTGTTCTATTATTTTCAAAATCACAGTTTTTTGTTTTTTTTTGTTTTTTTTTCCCCCAAAATCACAGTTTTATACATAAAAGTTCCAAGTAAAGACCACACCAGCCCCTATTCCAAACAATAATCAGCATAACTTAGTGACTTACTATAACATTCAAAAGTTAATCTCCTAAACTACTCAAGATGGGCGACTTTAGGGTGGGAGCTAAATTTACAAGACAGTAAGAATGGGAGATGGGTGATAAAGGTCATTTAGGACCTAAACCCACCAGACCAGCTGTCCTGTGTTGGCACAGTCGCTCACTTATGTCCTGCTTTGTTTCATCTGAAGATGGCATTTAAACTAACTTTTTAAGATGTACTCATTTTCCCTGGGTATTCCTCATGTGTACATAAAGTATAAATGTTAAAACTTCTCTTTTTCTCTTGCTTTCTTGTTGTTTCTTTTGGGAGGGAGGACATCAAGACAGGGCCTCACTCTACTGTTGAGGTAGAGTGTATTGGAATAGCTCATAGCTCATTGCAATCTCGAATTCCTGGGCTCAAGGGATCCTCCTGCCTCAGCCTCCTAAGTAGCTGGGGCTACAGGAATTCACCACCACGTCTGAATGGCTGTTTTTCTCTTGTTAATCTGTCTTTTGTTAGAGGGGTCCCTGTCAACTAAGAGCAGTAGAGGAAAAATGATTTCTCCTCCCCTGCACTGGCTCTGAGAACCAACCATTCTGTAGTTCATGTTTATTCAGGGCAGCCAGCCTGCTGTCTAGTAACTTGCAGTAAGACTGGCTCTGGTTTTTCTCTGATCTGATTTGACGAAAGGCTACAATATGGATGATTATGAAGAGTATATGCCTATTACCAAAGTATTAAATTCATGGATTCCAGAACTGGAAAATCTAATTATTCTATCTCTAGTCTTCATTGCACCCAGCCTACCACTCCTCAAACACATTAACTCTTTTTATACCCATACATATATTCTTTTGGAAATCATCCATAGCTTAAATCATCTTCTCTTATGTAATGCAGTATCAATTTAAAGTAGAATGGTGCATCAATGAAGGGAGATATACATAATTAAAAATAAAACTTATAATGAGAATTTTCTTCAAAGCCAAAGAGTAGGAAAGAGCTGTTTTTTTCCTTCTTCATAGGATTAACAATATTTTTCTTTTTAGCTCAATTCCAGAAACAGAGGATTCAGAGGTGCTTATTAATATACAGAATTAATATAAGCTGATAAACATGTGCTATTAAAGTAATAGCACTTTTATTAATTTATGCATTTTTCTGAAGAATAGCTTGTCAATATGCATCAAAAGGCTTTTAAAAATGTGCATGCCCGTTGACCTATTAATCCCTTTCCTAGGAATTTATCAGAGGGAAATAACTGGACAAATGGACAAAGATGCATGACCAAAGACATTCAGTGCAGACCTGTTTATAATGGGAGCAAATTAGAAACTCTTCTAATGTCCAGTCAAAAAGGGTTTTTTAGATAAACGATGGTGTATTTATGCAATAGAATATATTATGATAATTAAGAAGACTGTTACAGTTGATTATATATTATTTATATATTTAATATAACAATTCAAATAGTACGTGATCAAGTGCAAAAAGCAAGTTACAAACTATTTTCTGCAGTATGTGAAGGATATAGAAATATGCCACCCCAAAATACATCTTTTTGGTCGATGGATCATTTTGAATTAAATACCATTGAGAATACGCAGACATAGGAGAAACTATAAACACAGGTCACAGGTTTTCCTTTAGTAAAGGAAATTTCCATTTGCAGAGGTGTCTCTCTCCAGCCCTAAGAAGACTCTTAACAACCCTTGTAAGTAAAGAAGGCAGCGAATTAATTCTGCATCACAAACTTTGGCAAACAATTCCTGTTTACATACATTTCCCGGGTCTTCTCCTACCCAAGGCCCCAAATCCCCTTTCCTGTTTTAGCCTGAGTTGATAGATAGGCTCAAGTTCTAACCACCCCTTTGGTTTACTTATCTCTGCGTGCTCCCACCGTGTGTTCCCACCGTGTGTTCCCACCGTGTGTGAGCATGATATGCATGCTAATAAACTTGTTTTTCCTCTTGCTGATCTATCTTTTGCCAGTCTAACTTATGGGGTCCCACCTGAAGAACCTAGAGGAAGACATTTTTCCTCCTCTACAAATGACCCTATTGCTTAACAAAAAAAGTATTAGAATAGTGTGGGTAAAAAAAAAAAAAAAAACAAAAAAAAAACCCAGCAATTATTTTGGGATTGTGCAATCATAAATGAATTGTATTCTTCTCTTATCAATGTACCCTGATTTTTTTGGTTGTAATCACATATTCCTCCTGTAATTTTTTTTAATATAATGAAAACAATACCAAAAAGAAGACGCTTAGATCTTTCTTTCTTAATTCCATGACCATGCAATTGATCAAAAAGAGAGTTGGCAAAACATTACAACCGGAGTTCACCGGGAGTGATGGTTAATTTTATGTGTCATTTTATCAAGGTCAGAGTGCCCAGTTGTTTGTACAAATATTGATCTAGATGTTGCTGTCCAGATATTAACATTTAAATTAGTAGACTTTGAGTAAAGCGGATTATCCTCTCCAGTGAGACATCTTAGATATTCCAGCTGGGGCCCTCTAAATTAGAGTAGCAAAAAACAGATTAGCAAGACAAAAATAAGCAGAATTTATTAACATACATAGGTGTACCAGAGATGAGTATCCCTAATGGCGGTTAGAACTTGGTTTTCTATATCATCTTAGGCTAATACACAGGAAAAGTGGTTTGGGGCTTCTGAGGAGGGGGCTGTGAGGTAGGGGCATTATGGTAAGGTGACCAGAAAAAGTATTGTGGCCAGAGTTCAGAGGTGGGGCGCCTGTGGCCTTGGGGATACACGTGGCTTTCTGGATCCTTGACTGAATCCAAATTGTACAGAAAAAAATCCTTTTAGTAGTTCTTGGGCAAACGATCTTGAATGAAGGAATGAGTGGGAGCTCTTCAGATTTAAGGGGAGTCAGTACAGGACTGGAAATAGGAATTCCTCTTCAGAAGCCATTAGATAATGTTCCACAAGGATACTGGTACAGCCACTGTAATTAGTGCTCATCGTATCATTCCGAGCCATGTGCAATGGATCTAGTGGGTGACATCATTTTGGCCTCATCATGTGTCACACACATCACTCTGGATGGTGCCCATTCTCTATCTTACCACAAGTAAAGCAAACAAGGAAAAAAATCAGCAGTAAAATAGTAGAGGTTTCTACCGTGTAGTTTCCCTTTGCTAAAACTCCAGGCAGAAGAATCTGTAAAAAAAGTTGGGGAGAAAATTGGAGCAGATGCAAGGAATACTGTTTTTGTGTGTGTTCTTAAATGAGGTAATTTAAGAGATGGCAATCGGCAAAGGAGAAATACACATTTTTAATGGAGCCTCCAATATGCAAAAGCAAACATGAGTGTATGCATGTTTTTTTCCTCTGCTTTCCTGCCTGGTACTTCTCATGCCACTCTTTGCAAAAAGCCCTTGGGAAGTGGTCTATTTAACAAAACATTCAAATCTGACATTGCCACTTATTTATGGGACAGCAGTTTCCTTTATTTTCTCCTAGCTGTGACACCATGTATCTCTTGACCTTTAACCTTCCTTTCATTCCTGCTTTTACACTGTATTTCTTTGGCTTCTTTTCCTCCTACTCAGGTGTTATAAGATCCTATGGATATCTCAGTCATCCTCAACTATTCTAAAGTCAAAATGAGGATGTAGATTGAAAAGTGTAAATGAAGCTGTGGGACTGTGTTGGGTCCTTCAGGAAGCACAGGGCAAAATGGAGTGAGTAGGGGAAGAGATTTATTGGAGGTAATATCATGAAAGATAAAGGTGGGAGAGAGCAGGGGTGATCAGGAGGCACCTTCAGACTAATGTGCAGATCTGACGCCTATGACAGAAGAAGGAAGGATTAGTGCAGGCTCTACGGAGAAACAGAACCCATCGGAGGCATTTGCTTGTGTGTTTATTTTAGGGAATTAGCTCATGCAATTGTGGGAGCTGGCAAGACTGAAATCTGCAGGGCAGGGCCACAGGCTGGAAACTCAGGTAAGATGTGCTACAGCCTTGAAGCAGAATTCCTTCTTCTCTGGGAAGGTTTTTTCTTTCAAGGCTTTCAACTGATAAGATGAGGCCAGCCTTCAGCCACATTCTTAAGGGTAATCTTTTTTACTTAAAGTGGATTGACTATAGAAGTTAACCAAATCTACAAAGTACCCTTACAGCCACACCCCGATTAGTATTTGATTGTGTAATTGGGTAGTATGGCATAGCCTGGTTGACACATAAAGCTAATCATCATAAGGGGAAAAGGAAAGAAGACAGAATGGGAAGAGTCTTCACCAATCAAGCAGCTCTGAGAAGGTTCAACAAGGAACTCTGGGGCAGACTGCCACATTACACAAAAATGGGCCAGGCCATAGGCCCCCTCAGTGTGTTCAGCCATTGCCTGGTGGCCACCTGGGAAGAGCAGAGTCTCAATTCAAGTGGAGTAGCAGATCCTGGTGGCTGTCCACTGACCACACCCTGACCAGGAAAGAGAAAGACATCTGGGTCTTACAGTCATTGCAGATTCTCAAATTTTATTCTCTTCTCATACTTTACTCTGGTATCTAATTTCTCCCTTTTGTGTTGTCCATGAAATCATTACAGTCATTCCATGTTTCCTCCCACCATCCTCTTCCCTGCCTTTCTTTTCCTCATTTATTCTCCATTTCCCTCCCAGCTTCCCTTTGTCCTTTATAAAGTCTGCTGTCCCACCTCCCTCTCCTGGCCCTGTGAGAGGAGTAGGGTTTTCAGGAGCCTCAGATCTGCTCGTGTGAGCTAGAAGAGGCTTTTCAGCACCCCTTCTTAGTCATGGTGACGACAGCAAGCTGGCGCCCATCCAAATGCATGCTTAAATAATGGGCACACCAGTGCCAGAAAATTAAAACACAGCATGGAATTGCTGAATTCACAATTTTATTGTCAGTGATTGCCTGGTGGCTCTGCATATTGAGAAAATCTTCACAGCTTCTTCCATTTTCCATGGCTTGGTTAATGTGCAGATAATTCTAGTGGTAAACTTTTCATTCCCTCTCAATTTGCCCTCCTTTCCCTCCCAACCAGGCAAACAAAGCCTTCCTTACAGTTCATCTCACTGTTCACCTTTGACAGACATTGTCATTGTATAGCTGGAAGGTGCATGGAAATCATTTATCCTGACCTCACTCATGCTTTACAAATAAAATAATTTAAGCTGGAGGTTGTCATAGCTTGTTCAAGGTCACGTAGGGAAGTTGTGGGATAAGGAAAGTTCCTGACCACCGGCTCAGTGGGTAGGAGATGGATAGGACAGATGTCATTGCTTCCTTTGGACATGATGCTGTCTTGCTAAGCACATGAGTAGTTTGCTTCCTTGTTTGGATTAGAAGTGGAGCCAAATTATGTTTTTGGTGACAACTTATACATAGAAATATAGTACCTATGCAATAAGATGCATCATTTGTCCACTGTTAGAATTTTCTTATTTATTTATTTATTTTTTGAGACAGAGTCTTACTATGTCACCCTCAGCAGAGTGCCATGGTGTCACAGCTCACAGCAACCTCTAACTCTTAGGCTTAAGCAATTCTCTTGCCTCAGCCTCCCAAGTAGCTTGGGACTACAGGTGCCTGACACAATGTATGGCTATTTTGTTGTTGTTGTTGTAGTTGTCATTGTTATTTAGCAGGCCGGGGCTAACCCTACCTGCCCCAGTGTATGTACTGTACTGTAACTACTGAGCTATGGGTGCTGAGCCAACTCTTAGAATTTTCAAAGTCATTTCTACTTTGTTATTCCAGTTGCTCCATATAATTGGCCTAAGGGTAGGTAGGGTCTGTATCGGTAGCCCCATTTTATGGTTGAGGAAACAAAGCCTCAGAAAGTAAATGAGTTGCAAAAATCCAGTGGTAAATGAGGACACCAGGACTTGAATCATGGATCTTTTGACATCAAGTGTTCCTTAGACTTGTGATCCAGCAACCAACCTGCAGGTGCTAAAGATTTGTAATGGAATAGTCTCCCATACAAACATGGAGCAACATTCATGACCTGTTCCATGGTTAGCCTCCTCTTTCCATCCTTCATGCCACTGCCCTGGTTCCTGCCACTATCATTTCTTTTTCAGTCAGTGCAGCAACCTCCTAATTGGCCTCCTTGCCTTTGGCCTCAATGTCCTCTAATTCATGTGCCATGCTGCCATGTGCTGCAGCCAAAGAGACCTTTCTAAAGCAATCACTCACCTCTGCACTGATATGCATATCTCCAGATATGCATATATTTATAAATTGTGTTCATGTATTCCTGTTACTATAGTAAGTGTATAAGTAAAAAGTCTATTGGAAAATTTTAAAGGGTACATTTAAACAATGTGATTAAAGGATCTAATAATTTCTTACTATTCTGCTTTATAGAAAATTATCCAGAAGTACAACTCTGATCCTTCCCTTGCTGAAAATCAACCTTGACTCAAGATTGAAATTCAGACTGCATGTAGGTCCTGCATCCCTGCCTGTTTTTCAGTCCTGATTTCTTATTCTTCATTTTCAGTTCCACCTTGTAATTTCCCTGCCCCTGTTCATCTCTCTGTTGCCTTTATCCCCTTCAGTCTTTTGTCTGGAAAATACTTCTCCTCCCTCTGTCTTCTTCCTCTTTTTGCCCAGTTAATACTTTCTGGCCTCTCAGGTCTCAAATTAAGCCTAATATCCCATTGGGAGGCCTATGAGATGAGGTCAGGTGCTCATGGGTGCCTGTTAGGAATACTCAACATCTTGAAAAGTCATTCTCATTTTCTACTTATTTGTCTCAATTTCCCAGTAGACCATCATCTCCTTGAGGGCAAAGTATGGGGTTTTCTGAGTGGTGACTCTTCAGTGCTATCGAAGTGCCAAGTATGTCAATACCTACAGGTATTTGTTAAATGAATCCACATATATCTCTCTCAGCCACAAAATCTCTCTTAAGTGGAAAATGGAGAATATAACCAGCCCATCGATCACATGGATTTCATGGACATAATATTTTTGACACACACTTTCTCTTTTAAACTGCCCAGTGGGAAATCTTTCCCTTGTGTCTGGAAATAAAAACTTGAATATTCCCCCACCACTTTTCTGTTGTCTCTCAGAAAATAGAAAACTCATACATACAATCTTTTGAAGTCACAGTCATGTCTCAGTTAATTTAGTAATTAATGGCATCCAACCCAATACATCAACAAAACATTAATACTCATAGTGGAAACAGCCTTTTATAAAATAAAGGGCTACAATGTGGGAACTGTGATACAGGAAATATATATTAATACTTACAACCAGCCATTATTCCCTAGCTTGCTTTTCAATAATTGCTTACTACTCAGAAGTCATATAGCTGATAAAGTCATTAAAGATTCTCGACTTACTTCATTACTCCCATAGATAACATCATCCTTGTAAAACCTAAGGCAAGTTTCTGAGATACCTTCCAGGCCTTATATCCCTGTGGAATGCTGGCCCACAAAGACCACTGGCCCATACCAAGGAAATGACTCAACTGGTCTTGTGGCCCCCAACCCAAGAATGGACACAGCAAACAATTTCAATGTTCCTATAGTTGCAGCCCAAACCCAGACAATTAAAAGACCCAATTGCCTAGCCCTAGCCCTTTGCTTGCCAAATTATCTTTAAAAAACCTTTTCTCCCAAATTCTTAGGGAGATGGATGTAAGCACTTCCTTCTGTCTTCTTGCATGGTGCCTACAAAACTCTTTCTCTCCTGTCACCTTGCTGTCTTAGTGCATTGGCCTTCTCTTGGGCAGTGGGCAATGCACCTGGTCAAGTTGTAACAAAAGGAAGATACCATGTCCCCATTTCTATCAGTTATACTGCCTTTCTTTGGAGAAAAGGGTATGGTTGGCTTTTTCCCTTTCTTTGTTAGTCTTCTATTCCATCTGCTAGCTATCGTTTCTAACCCCCTAGTATTGAATGGATGGGTTGAAAGGAATGGAAAGGAGGTGATGGGTTTCAAGACATGCCTCTCCAAAATATGACCAGGAGGCACTAGACTATGCTACCCCAAATATATGTTTTTGGTATAAGGAATTTTCTGAGCTGGTATTTTGAGAAAGTGAAGACCAAAGAGTAGTTCTGAGAAGTTACCCTTTTGTAAGAAAAATTTTCACCTGGAAGGAAATCTCTATTTCTAAGGGTACTTTTCTCTTTGCTCCAGGAAGAAGAAGACTAAATCAATAGATATTCTTTATTTATGGTGAAGACACCAGTTAAAATCTGCATAACAGACCTTATCTTTTGTTTAAGGTACTTGTGCTGGCCACCTCAACTCCACCTGTTCTCATACCCTTCTTCCATTGTTTCTAACAACAATAGCCTTTAGACCTGACGTCTAAGACAACTCCTCCAGATCTCCTCTAGAGACTTACTAATTTCTCTGAACTTTCTCCCATATATACAGTAGGCATACCTGGTATTAATCTTCTGTTTCTTTTTCTCTTCTTAATCTGTTTTTTGTTACAAGGAATCCCAGTGTCAACTGAAAATTATCAGGGTGAAGGAGCTCAGGAAATTTCACCCCAAAATATGATTCTTTAGTGTAAAGTGTATTTTGAATTAAAGTCACTTAAATATCAACAGGTGTTGGGGGGAAGGGGGCTTTCCATTTTTCTTCATAAAAAACCAGATCTATCAAAATGAACAATCAATTTCTTTTTCCTTCCCTGTTACCTCAACATATTGTAGGAAAGAACACTGGTCCAACTTATTTTAATATAAAACCTGTCTCTCCTGTTAATTTATTTCCAAAGATAATCATTTATAAGTCAATTTTTTTCCCTATCCATTCATTCTCCTGGTATTTATTCATCCTCCCTAATAAAATTTATTGCCCCTAAATACAATGATCTATATTCTTCCTCTTCCCACTTGCTCTAAAATGAAGATATACACATTTCTGGACCCCTTTGAGATATTGGGTAATCACTCTGTGAATTAATACAGTAAATAAATATTTTGTTCTCTTGTTATTTACCTAATTAAGAGTTGATCTTTCAGTAAACCTTCCAGGGTGAAGGAAAAGTTTCCCCTAACCCCCAAAGGTTCATGAATTTAGAGAGGGAAAATTTATTTCTTATAAAGGATTGCAACCTGCAGGCTGGCCATTTCAGAGGCTGGGAAGTGGAGCCTGTGGCAAACACTACAACAGGCATTCAAGGGGGAGAAGGATGAGACAGGAATTTATGCTGATGGGTAAGCTAAGTATACATATTTAACACATTATAGAAGAAGCTATGGAGATCTAGGAAGGGGAGGGGCACATACATGTGTAGTAAGCTAATATGCATATTCTGTGCATCCCATGTTCACTTTGTGGTGGAGACTTAACATGTTAAATGCATTACAATTAAGTCCTACACATCAAAAAATGAAGCAGAGGACTTGAATGTACTCAAATATACAGCCTCCATAAACTAGCCAGAACCAGTTCGTGGTTAGTGCTGTTTTATCAGGAAGAAATGCTAGTCATTTGTTGTCCAGAAACCATAAAAAAGAGGGTACAGCATCAGGTGGTAGAGAGCAGGTGTTTCAAAAGGGCTGGCTTTTGTTTAACCCTTAGGGAAGAAAGCCTGATATTCATTAGAGAGGGAGGGGTTATAATGAGGTGTGTCTCCCCTCCCATCTGGGCCTCACCATAAACTCAGTTTTTAATACTTTTGGGGGGTGACCATGGTCTAAAGGAGGGTCTTTGCAGTCAGTTGGAGGACTTACAATTTTATTTTTATTTTTCATTAGCTAACAACTACAAAGGATAGAAAGGAAATTATTTTTCTTCTCCTATAGGGGACAGTAAAGTTCTTAATTGACTGATACTATAATATGATGTCACCCTAACCTCCAATGATCAAGTGGGTCCTTCAGTGTTCTCTCTCCTCACCTCTTAAATGCTTTCTGGATGCCTTCTAATACAGCTTGAGGCCAGTATTACCAAAGTGGGCTGTACGTACCTCAGGTTCTAGGCATCTTGATGCTTTGACTTGCTGATGGGGGAAGTGTCCTCCCCAGTGACCATGGGTCCCTAAAGCTTTGCAGGGATGAACTTGGTACAGACATTTTATGGCTTCCCAGTTATAGAACGTGTGCATCCAGCTCTCTGAGTGAATTCTTACTGGATATGAAGGAAGGCTCAGATGTCAAGTTAAAGGGTCAGTTAGAGAGAGTTGATCCCCAGGGGTAGGCCACTGAAGTAAGGTTGCAGCTTTGCCTCTCTAGCTGCTCCTTAGGGAACAGACATATGAATCCTGGACTTGCCCAAGTGCTGGGGATGAAAAGATGAGACAAAAGAATCAGAGTCCCAAGGGCTCACTATCCATCCATCCAGATTTAGCCATCAATATCTTTAACATAGTTGTGCA
The DNA here is from genome assembly GCA_963574355.1 of Loris lydekkerianus. NCBI lineage: Eukaryota > Metazoa > Chordata > Mammalia > Primates > Lorisidae > Loris > Loris lydekkerianus. Next base: position 27,753 of record CAUYPK010028391.1, on the reverse strand, counting down.
ATTCTATGAGAAGGCAAAGTTTTCAACAAGAAAGCTTGACTCCTAATGACAACACATGTAGTGAGAATAAGATGGAGTCAGTCAGTCTAGGGCAGACATGACACAACTGGTCTGGTCTATTTAGGTCTGCCTGACCTTCACCCCCTGTCTCCCATTCTTACTGTTTTATATATTTATCTCCCACCCTAAAGATGCCTATCTTGAGTAGTTTAGGCGGATTGATTTAGGAGATTAACTTTTGAATTGGAATGCTGTAATAGGTCATTGAGTTATGCTGATTATTATTAGGAATAAGGATTTGTGTGCTCTTTGCTTTGAACTTTCATGTATAAAACAGTAATTTTGGAAATAGAAGAACAGCACAGTCTCAAAGAGGCTACTCTCACTGTTCTCCAGAATCCCAGACTTCTGACAAAGTTTGGTGGACCTATCCCCATCTTGACATATTGGCTGACAGTGACAGGCAGCCAGAGCCTCTTTATCTGGTAACACTAAGCATAAATTCCCTTTACTGATGCTGAAGACCTGGGTTAAAAAGCTAAGGTAAATGGAGGCCCTGCCTGCTGCCTCTTCTCTAGAACTGGCCTTTCCAAATTGCAGATAATTCCTCTAAATTTTCAAATCAAAGCCAGAGATGAGCAAGTGGTAGGTCTGGGTGATCTGCATCCCATTTAAGGACTTTTCTTTGCTTGTTTAAAAGGTAAAATTTTCCAGAGTGATCAGATTAACTTTAAAAAATTCACTAATGAATTTTAAAAATGCTCAGGTATCTCAAATTGACCGCTCTGTCTCTCTCAGGTTGACATTCATTATTCCATTCTTCAGAATATGTTAAATTTTGTGTCATGTGGAACTCCTGTAAGGCAACTATAGACAGATGAGTCTTCCTACAGCCTTTTAGAGGAGAAAAAATAATTTTTTTAAGGGGCACTGCTTATCAGTAGTTTTTAAAGACCCAAATGAAGTCATGAAATGCACATGTGGCTCTAGAAGTAAGTTCATGGGATTATCGTTAGAAGGCGTTACCAAAATATTCAGAATCTATAAGTGGGAAAATGGAAGCATTTTGTCCTTCCCTTTGTCCTTTGAAGCAGCAGAGAGTCCTTTATTTCTCAATGCAATGGAAGTCTAATACACACACACAAAAGCCCACACAATAATCCATTTAAATAACAATACCAGGTCTGCCACAAAAATACACAAAAACAAGGAAATCAACACTTACAGCTGAAAACTCAGTGCAGTCACACTGCCCTCAGCTCCGATTGTTGAGCCAACAAATTAAAAGGAAAGAAGGTCCAAGGAAGGGCAAAAGATCCATCACTGTGTCTTTCTAGACAAAAGTGTAAAATTCCTGTCTTTGATAGTAATTCCAATTTCCTTAGGAAAATGTTTTGAGGTTCAAAATACAACTCCTTTACTTTCTTTGAGGGGAAGGGGTGTGCACATGTGTTTAAAACTAAAAGGCATTTGAGGGCTTAAGTGTTTGAGTCCACAAAAAAGTGAATAGACCATAAGGTCTATTGTAGAATAAGTAATCACAGACTTATTAAAAATACATGTTAATTTTATTCGCTGACACTCTAGGATAATGGTTTCCTCAGGATCTTCATTCTGCTCATTTTACTTATTTATTTCTGGGGCAGGAACTTCTCATCCTGAACAAATGGCTTGAGCAAACTTCCAGTTGACCCAATCCCAAACCAAAAGATGAAATCACCACCTTTCAGTGATGCAGACAATTTAAGATTATTTTCCCTGTTGCCCTTTAAATTCTTAGTTTAAGCCCCAGGCAGATAAGCAGAAGGGAGAGTTCTGCTTCTTTCACCTCCTTAATCCGATAGAAAATTTCACAGGGGTTAAGACAGATACTGTTTTGAGCTTCTCCCTTGAAAAATATAGCACACACTTAGGTTTACAAGTAAATCACTGATACTTAAAAATGGGTTTACAAGTTTTATCTGAATCTGGTTGGGGGAAACTAACCATCTCTTCCAGCTGCTAATGACCAAGTTACTTGTTGGAACTTCTCAAACTTTGTTGCCTTTATGAATCACCAGATGATGTTGTGAAATGTGTATTGTAATTCAGTAGGTCCAGGGTGGGTCCTGAGATTGTGCACGGATGACATGCTCCCTGGAGATACTGATGCTGCTGCTCCAGAGACCCTTCTCTGAGTAACAAGGACTTGCTAACTGACCAGATACACTGGTGCTGGTACATGCCAACTCAACCTTATGAGTGGATCAAATGACCATATGAGTTGCATGCAGATTGTAATCCAGCCCTTAAGCAGAATATCAAAATTTATTTTCTTAGAAGACTTTCTTTAACCATGAGACTCTTTAGAGTTGATCAGTTCTGATAGAAGATCTTGACCATCCATGGGATACCATTCTTGAAGACAACTACTGAATAATTTGTGAACCGTATTTCATCAAAGCTTTGCTGCCTCTGAGTATACACAATTCAAACCAAAGCCATGTTTCTTTATTTTTTAATGGAACTATATTTGCTATTTTTGAAGATTGCAGATAATACATATTCCTTTAAAAAAGCAAACAATTAACAAATAATCTCATGTGTTCTTATAAAAGCGATTTAAATTTATATTTCTGCAAAATACACATATTACATATACATCATGGATATTTGAGTACAGTCAAGCACCATGTAACTATGTTTTATTCAACAACAAACTGCATATCTGATGGTGGTCCCATTAAGATTATAAGACCATATTTTTACTGTACCTTATCTGCATTTAGGTAAGCTCAGAAACACAAATGCTTGCCACGGTACATACTGTACAGGTTTGTAGTCCAGGAGCAATGGGCACATACCACACAGCCTAAGTGTGCAGCAGGTTTGTGTAAGTACACTCAGTGATGCTTCCAGAAATACCACATGACATATCCCTCCTTGTTAAGTGATACATGGCTGTAGCTAAAACCTCAAATGTGAAATTCTGGAATGCCAATGGGCAGATAATAATAAGTACTCTGGTGATGCGATGCACTTCACACATTGTGAGATGGGGTTCAGGCCACACTGCCCCCCAGTATGGCACCTTGGCATTTGAGAAAACTGCAGCAGTAACAAAGCCTCTCTGACCTCCTCTCACTCTTCCTCTCTGAGGAGGACCATAAAAGAATCCCAGACCCTCCTGAGACAGGTCATAAAATCCTCATTCACATGGCAGTGCCCTTTCTGTTCCTGGAGGAAAGGAACTTCCTATCCCTGAAGACACAGGCACAGAGAAGACTCTGCAAACAAGCCTTGCTAAGGGCCTGCACCTCCCAGTTGGTTACCATTAGATCAGACCCCTTTGTCCAGTCACACTTCTGCACAACCGTTCCCTCTTCATCGAAACCCAGCATGGAAATACACAGGTTTTCCTGATTCTCCGACTCTTCATTTTTAAAGGCTCCTATGTCACGTAAGACTTACATTAAATAAACATGTATGCTTCTTTTCTTGCTAATCTGTCTTTTGTTATAGGTGTCTCAGCCATGAACCTAGCAACGGGTGAGAGAAGATATTACTTTTTCTCTTTTACATAATGGTTGGGGTTACTGGATTCAACAAGACACATCAACTTACTAACTTTGAGCAGTAGAACTGACCCAACAGCTAGAAAAACAACCTCTAAGAATGGGCAGATACCGAGGAAACCAGAGCAGGAGGGACAGCATCTGGATGTCGTCACAGGGTGACTCTGGTCAGAATCTGCTTCCAGCCTCACAGTCATCAGATCCTGAATCCCTGATGCAGCCATAGGGGATTAAAAAGCCCTGCTTCTTTCTCATCCATCCATACCCCGTAACAAAAGACATTAACAGCATAACAAGTTTATTTGTCAAAGTTTTACCTAACATAGGAGTCAGAAATAAAGGTCTAAAGACCCAGGAAAACCATGTTTTTATGCTAAGTCTGACAAAAATAGATAGTTACAGAGAAAGGTGACTGGATGAGGAAGGAATAATTTAACAGTGAAAAAGTGGTTCAGATTCTCCTCAGCCTGCCTGTATAAGCATTTTTTTCTCTAGGCATAGAGCAGGACAGCTGTCACAGGAGGATCTTATGACCTATTTTCAGGGGAGGTGGGTCAGAGAGTGACCTTTCTAGGTTTTAGGAATTGCTTTGGGGGAAAAGGTCGGGCAGGAGAGAGGAGAGTGGGAGCAGGTCAGAGAGACCTCCTTGCTTCCGAAGACCTCCTGTCTCCTTCAGTTCAAAAATAATCAGCATCTCAAGGCGCTATGCTTTGGGCTGTGACACAGCCACCGGGAATGATTTTATAGCTGTCCCCAAGCTGGAGAAACTGAGCAAGGAAATATTGGGAGGTTCAGCTTCTATGGGGCCCAGAATCTTCTCTCCCCCAGAAATCACACCATGCGAGGGTCCCACAGAACAAGGTAAGACCCCTCCCCACCACGTGTCATCATCTTGTTTAATCCTCACTCTAAATAGCCAAACCAGAAAGACTGCTATAATTGTTGCCATTTTAAAGAAGAGGCTGGGGGACCTCTGAGAGGTGAGAGGACTTGCCCAGGAAGCCAAGGCCTGCCGTTTAGCCCAGCACTGCCTCACCCGGAGCCTTACTTCCCTACTTTCTGACCCTTGCCTTTATACCTTGCCCTGCTGCAGAGAAAGGTGCACATTATTTATCTGTGTATCTTTTGGATCAGGATCTCATTTGTTTTCTAAGGGGAGGGCAGAAGGAAAAAAAACAAACAAGAATAAAGACATGAAGTTTTTTCATTCCTTTTGATATCCTTTACTTCAAGACTTTAGGTATTAGAATTCACCTTTCAGGCTCATCTCCATGGAAAATCCTCCTCTGCCCTATCTGGGGGCTCCTTTTGCAGCAGACATCAATCTTAGATATTTACTATTATTTTTACCTTACAAAGTATATCCACAGGTACACTTGTATTCACAATACCAAAATAATAATAATAATAATAGTAATACCCCTTTGCTAATGGTGGAGTTTAGGACATGTCAACCCAAAAAATGCAGCAATAAGATGCCAGAATATGTCACCCCCCAAATATGCCTCTGTGGTGTAAGGATTATTTTGAGCTGATTATTTAAAGGAGAAGTTCTGAAAATTAAGCCAAAGAGAAATTCACATCCCTAAAGGAAATTTGCATCTGTGAGTGTGTCTCTCTTTGCATCAGGAAAAGAAGGGCGACTCAATCAAGAGACTTTAACCTATGGAGAAGGCACCAACTTAAATCTGCCTGAAAAACCAGGCTCTCGCTTATGGTACTTTTGCTGATCACCTCCCCATAGCTGGCTTTATTTACATCCTTTTTTATCTCAGCAAAAATTGAGAGTTAACCCTGAAGTCAAAGCCACCTCAGAAAGGCCAAAGAAAACATAATTGTTTTCCTCCCTGAGCTATGAAAAGGCACAGCATGGTAATCAAAACCATTTGGCACAGTGATGGCTGGAGGGAGTGGCTTATTGTTCTAAGGGATCTTCTAGGCCAGACTTTACCTGAAGGGCTGGCTTTCTTTTAAAAAACCAGAATTGAGGGGGATGTTCATGATAAACTCAAGTTCATGGTTCTGGGCCAACCAGGGCACTTTAGTGAGGTCAGAAAAAGAGAAATACTTCTTGTATTTCCTGAATTCTAGAAATGAAATTTTTTCTCCATTACTTGCATAGTGGTCTAGATTTCACTTCCTGTCCCAGCCCTATTCCCACTTTGGTAGAAAAAAGTGCTTAGGTCAGCAAAAAAGATTAATACATCAGCAATTCTGTTATTGGGAGTATTGATTCTCAGGGGGCCAGAACAGAACCTCAAAGGTGTGTGTGAGTGGAAAATTCACATAGGCAATATTCCACCCACTGTATTTATGAGCCACTTAGAGCATCCCAAGAGGGTTGCCGTTTAAAATCTATCAAAGCACTGGCTTTTTTTTTTTTCTTCCCAAGGCGATGGCAACAACCGTTTATTTTGCAAGTCTCTGTAAGGTCTGAATGTTTCTTGTGAATGGTACCTGAAAGGAAAATGTGATTGTCCTGCCTATAAATGACAAAGACTCAAGAGCTAGAGGAGAGAAACCCTGTGATGTGACCTTCTAATGCTCGGACTAGGACATTCCAGACCATGCTATGGCCACTTACTTTTAGTCTTAAGTACAATGAGTTTTATCATTATCTGTGGGCATGCTACTTAAGGACCAAAATATTAAATCCAATTTCTTTATTCTTTTTCCTGATTTCTCTCATTGTTTAGCATGGACTCTAATCTCAAATAAGTCCTGAGAAACAGGCCTGCTGAATAATGTGCAAAACAAGCCAGGCTATTTAAAGATGGATCCATTAATTCCCATTGACTCATTCGGCCAAAAAAACATTTATGCAATGTCCACTCCTGTGCCAGCTTTTGTCCAAAGATCAAGGGAAGTGCAATATTCTCTAAAAGTGCTCACAGTCCTGGGGGGAAAGACAGATAAGTGCCCACAATCGCAACATGGTGTGGGAAGTCCTATTAATCATAAAAGTAGCTACCATTCTCAAGCATTTGCTGTTTTGATACTAGATATATTAATGTAATCATTTTCAAATGGTATGCCAGGGCATGCTGGTGTGCTGTAAGAGGATCTTAAGTGTGTCGCGAAAATTTTTAAAGATCATTAATCAAGTCACTTTCAAAAGAAGTTCAAAGCACAATAAATACATTCTATCTTTTAATTTTTTTTCATCAACATAATTTAAGTGTGCTGTGGAAGTTTAACTATAGATTCAAGTGTGTTGTGAGATTAAAAAAAAAAGGTTGAAAAACACTGTTAATGTTTATTATCTCTTATCCTCCTAATATTCTGCAATAAGTTTTGCTACCCCCCCCTTTTAAGGACATAGACTGAGAGATATTTAAAAACTTGCTTAAGTTTATTGTGCTATGAATATTGGAGGTAGGATTTAAAACTCCTGTTTTTTGGCTCTAAAATGTGCCAACAGAGAGCAAAGGTAACTAATCTGGACCCAGGGAGGCTCCAGGGAAGTTTTTTTTGGTGGTGGTAGTGGCTTTTTTTTTTTTTCTGAGACAGAGTCTTATTCTGTGCCTTGTGTAGAGTGCTATGGCATCATAACTCACAGCAATCTCAAAGTCTTGGGCTCAAGTGATCCACTTGCATCAGCCTCCTGAGTAGCTGGGACTACAGGTGCCTACCACAACACCTGGCTATTTTTAGAGATAGGGTCTCACTCTTGCTCAGGCTGGTCTGGAACTCCTGAGCTCAAGTGATCCACCCTCCTTGGCATCCTAGAGTACTAGGATAGGATTACAGGCTTCTGCAAAGTTTTTAAAGGGAGTGGGGAGGAGAAGAGAGTCTAAGGAAGGGAGAGAAGCTCGCTTTCATGTCTATTCCTTAGACACAACCTTATAAAAACAGGCGGAGGCTGAGTTGCTAGAAAAGGAAGTTGACACTCCATGTTTTTTTGGTTTCTATAGAACAAGTAATAACCAGGTCAGGGAAGAAACAAAGACAGTAACAAGCGAGACACCAGAGCAGCTGTCGTGGGTAGGAAAGGTGAAACGTCTTTTGGCCACAAGTGGGTCAGGAAAAAGAGTTGTCACTGATCATAGCACCCACAAAATAGCATCCACAATCACCCAGCTTCCACTCTGTCTCTTGGAATAACCACATCTCCCTCCTGAGTTAGCTTCCTGCTAACTTCCATGTCACGCGGCAAACGGGTGCTGCTGAGGAAAGAGTGGGGTCCAAAATAAATACAGTAAAACCTTATTATTTTGAAAGACAGGAGATTGCAAGTCTCATTTGACTTAATTTTTATGGAACGTTCTAACTGTAGGATTTGTTAAAAGAAATACTGATAATTACGTTACATACTACAGATGCTATAAACTCAGAAGTGAATGGGGTACTAATAAGGAAAATTGGCTAAATGAATCCGAGATTGCAATTTATAAAAACACTGTGGCACATGTATAATGCTCATAAAAGTAAAGATTTCTAAATTACAACTCTTCATTCAAACTTCTTACCCAATAAGATCACTGCTTTGTAATTAATATGAATTCCAAAATGCAGGGCCCAATTAAAGCAATTTTACTGTGCAGCAAAGAATGAGGTGAGTTGTTGTAAGGTGTACAATATGAAGAAAGAACTCTTGAAATAGTGGTATCAGAAAAAAAAAAAAGAACTTCAAAGCCATTCCAAGCAGTGGGAGAGATTTTTGTGTATATGTTGTGTTGTGTCAGAAGCCCCTAATTGCCTTGGAACCATTTAGCTTTTTATTTACTGGCCACTGGGTACCTGCTATGTGATTAGGTCTCTATAAATATGAGTATAGCCTAGTCATTATGGTGCTAAAGAGAATGACACTCCTGTCACACACATAAACATTGCACACATATAGCACACATAATCCCCATTCTTCTGTGGCCCCATTTTCCCTGGCAAGTGAGTTCTGCGCTTTGGCAGACAGATAAACTATCCTGATGAAAGAAAGTGTGGGGAAGGAAAAAATAATTTTTTCTCTACCCTTAGTTCTTAGTTGGAATGGACTCCCATAACCAAAGACCTATTCACCAGAGAAAAACAAACAGAAGTTTATTAACATGTACGTTTCATCTATACCGGGGAGAGAGGGAGAAGGAGTCATTCTCAAAGAGGTGGTTTTTAATTCAGGCTTTCAGAGTCTCTTCAACAAAGAGCAGCAAAATTTTAGAGAAGCTACAAGAGAAAGGAAAAGAACTTTGATTCTCCAGGGGCAGCAAATTGTGGGAAGTCAAATATAGTCATGCATCGCGTAGCGACAGATATACATTCTGCAAGATGCGTGGTTAGGTGATTTAGTCATTGGGTGGACATAACAGAGGCTTACACAAACCCAGGTGGCGTCGACTGCTGTGCACCTGGGCTATAGAGGAGAGTGTGCTGCTCCTGTGACACAAATCTGTGCAGCATGTGACTGCTGCACACAGGCAGTTGCAACGCGGTGCTAAGTATTTGTGCATCTAAACATACCCAACCTTAGAAAAGACACAGTAAAAATGCCATGTAGAAGATTTAAAAAATGGTACACCATTATAATCTCGTGGGACTTCAGGCACTGCCTGACTCTGTTTTGTGGATGAGGCTGGTTAGTGAAGTTGTCATGTAGACGCCTCCGGTGGTCTCCAGAAGAGGGATCCCTGTTCCTGTCCTCACTGATAAAGATTCAAAATTGTTTTAGTGATCAACCTTTATCCTTCCTGGCAGAGGGGAGAAGGGACACATTTGTCTTTGTAAATTTGTGCCCTGCCCTTAGGCAAATGCGGAGGGCTGAGAGCTTTTCTTGCATTTGCTTCATCTCAGTTTCCTTTAGTTCAAAAATAATCTTTATGCCAAACAGGGACCTTTTGGGGTGGTATATTCTGGTGTCCTGCAAAAAGATAACAGTGGCTTAGGATTGCTCTACCATCTCCCCAACACCCAATTTATAGGAGAAATACCATGGATGGAAAACCAAGGCTTCTGTAACCTGATTAACCTTTCTCTCGGCTAGGAGGGTCTGGATTCAAAGTGAATTTTGGTTTCCTTCCTTCCTTCCTTCCTTCCTTCCTTCCTTCCTTCCTTCCTTCCTTCCTTCCTTCCTTCCTTCCTTCCTTCCTTTCCCACTTTCTCTCTTTCTTTCTTTGACAGTCTCACGTTGTCACCCTCACAGAAATCTCAAACTCTTATGCTTAAGGGATTCTCTTGCCTCAGCCTCCCAAGTAGCTGGGACTACAGGTGCCTACTACAATGCCTGGCTATTTTTTGTTGTAGTTGTCATTGTTATTTGGCAGGCCCAGGCTGGGTTTGAACCTACCAGCCCTGGTGCATGTGGCTGGCACCCTAACCACTGAGTACCCGTGCCAAGCCTTGGTTTGTTTTCAACTTTGCAAAAGTGATATGCACCTGACTAATTTAAGTGAATTAACTGGCAACCTAGTCTGCTTGTTTTTCTGAGGGCGATGGGAGGGCGGTAGGTCTAATGAGGGAAGTCAGAAGGCCTAGTTCTCTGTTCATTTTTTCCCAGTGTATGGAAGTGTGGTCCTGGTGACTTTTCTGGGGAAGCTGGGTGAAATGGCTCAGCCCATACTTGCTACCAACATCTGGCCAGGCCCAGTGGTCCTCAGAGCCACTGCTCTGTCACCTCAACTCTAGGACAGAGATCTCTCTTTCCCTTTGACCCAGAACTGTGATGCCCAGTGGGCCCGAGCCTTCTTCCCCAGGGGAGGGCCAGAGATCCCGCATTTGCCCAAGGAGCTGTTACCTTGCACGCTTGTTCCCCCCTCCTCTTTTTTTAATGCACGTTTTCTAATGAAGCCTAAATCATGACAGATGGTGTTGTGGGGCCGATTAATACACACTTTGGGAGGCCCTGCAGCACCTGAGGTGTGCATTCATCAGCAAGGCCTCCAGCTTCTGCTGAAATGTCTCACTGGGATCACAAATAAATTGCAATAAAAGGAATAAAAGCGGAGTGGAGCAGGGGATAAAAGAGAAAGAGAGAGGAAGGAGGAGAGAGAGAGAGAAATTGAGAAAGAGACAGATAGACAGAACTAATACTTTATATGCTGGAACTTGTTCTTTATTATTTTATTTTGGTTGTTATGTTAATCTTTTTAAACCCATCTTAATTCCCAGCTTAAAGGAAGAAGGGGGCTGCTAGCATCCCTACCTCCAGATCACTGCCTCCCACCTTGCTTATTGGCCCAGCCAGCTGACCTGCACATCTCTCTATTTCTAATAAGGGAACAAAAGAGACGAAATAAATTAGCTACCACCCTCCAGAAGCTTCATAGGATTTTTCCAACATGGATTGGAACTGTACCTTCATCCTAGCCAGACATAACCCTTCATAGGCCTTTCCCCACATCCTACAATTTGATGCCAAAGGTTGCTAACGGTACTCTCTCTCGTGTATAGGAGACCTTCTGTGCAGCTGGACAGATAAGCTCATTTTTCCTCCATGGCTTTCACCTCCCTGTGTCTCTCCCCGTGCCTCTCTCTGCTGTTTACTCGCACAACTCTTTCTCTCGTATTTGCAACATGACTCATTTATTTTTCCAATGCAGAAGTGAATTCACCTGTTCATAAAACAAACACTTATGAACACCTATCATGTCCAATTCTGGGCTCGGTCCTATCCCCAAATTGATAAAAATGTGCAAGTGGTAGGATAGAGCTGTCCCCAGCTTAAACCTTGGGAAGGCTGATGGGGATTCTGAGTCCTGTCTCTATAGCTATGCATAGTCCAGCCAATCACTGGATTCCCTTTCACTGCCCTTGGGACCAGAACATTGGAATGCAAACGTGACTCTAGGTGGCCTTGAGCAAGTTATCTAACCTCTCTAACCTCGATTTCTTCCTCTGTAAAATGGGCATCTGCTAACATGGATCCAATAAGGCTGTTCTTACTAGTAAATGCGATGGGGTATGCTAAACGTGAAATCTTTACAAATGACTTGAGTTTGCTTTCAAGTTCAAAGTTGCCTTTGACCTGGAACTGTCCATTTAAAGTTGTTTAAATAGCTTTCTCTTAGCACTAGTCGCCCTTCCTTTCTCCTCCCCTTTGTAACAAAACTATAATATCTTCGTCCATATGATTTTGTTTTCTTCTTCCTCTTCCATCCTCCTCCTTTTCCTTCCTCTCCATCTTTGTATGATTATTATTATTAACCAAAGCCCACACATTGAAGATTAATTTAGGCAGAGACCAGAAGAGGAAAAAGAAGTGGAGGAGGCAAAGACACGGAGAAACAGCAACCAGCCAAGGGCAGGCATCAGACTGCTGTCAAGTTATTAGAAGTGAATACTGTTAAGATAAGCCAACTTGAACTTTATTTGGGACAACTTAGTCACCATAAGAATGATGCATTACTTCTGCCCTGGCTTTCAGCCAGACCAGCCCTGGGAAGTGCGGTCAGTCTCTCTAACTGAACTTGGCATCTGAAAATAAAGCCAAACCTCTTCCACAGTAGGAAAGTTTCCTACTACCTACTAAACTATGTGCAAAAGAAAATAAAGAAAGAAATATGTAAGTATTGGAAGATGGTATAATAAATAATAGTAATACATAATGCAGCCTTCCCTGGTCTGCACCATCCTCCAGCCCCAGTGTCTACCGTCTCCTAGCTATAGGGTGGCTGCGTACAATTTGCTTCCTGGCAGGGAGGGCTAGATGAGGGATGGTAGGGCCATCCCCCTTCTGTGCTCCCCAAGCCACTTGAGTGTTGGGCTACACCTACTAAGAGGGGGTGGCTTTTTACATTCACACAAAGGCATCATTATGTCAACTGTGTTAGCCCAGTCTTCCTCTATGTTTTATGGAGAAAGCCTTTCAGAAAGTACTTTCTCCTTGAAAGCATATATTCCTGGCATAAACCATCTGGATATTACATTCCAGACACTTCCTTCCAAGAAGTATATGTGGTAAAGAAAGCATAACCACTTAGAATTTAGATCGATGCCTACACTGTCACTTTCCATCCAAATGACATTGAATAAATGATATACCTTCCCCGAGCTCCAGTTTGCCCATCTATAAAGTGGGCATAGCAATAGCTGTTCTTGAAAGATTGTCTAACCATTACAAGTATATTATATAATGAATAAACTTGGCACAAAACGAGGATAAACATACACATATAGTCAGCAAATCACCAGGAAGAGAAAAATACCTTTCTTCAAATTTCTGGGAAAATAAAATCAAATGAAACTTTTGTGTCTAGCCCCTTCCTTAAACTACGCCAACTGGTATAGGTTTTTAAAAATTGCCTTTGTAAATCATAAGTAATCTGAATGCACAAAAATACAGATTTACGAAACTTAAATATGTTGCATCCACTTTTTATTCCCTGCTGGGAGAATGGGGACCAAGGATCCTATTCTTGGCAAAGGAAAGCACCCCAGAAAAAGTGGAAAATTAAAAAGTAAGTTGAGTGAGTCGGAACAAAGAAAGGTCAGCTAGCTTACATTTAAGCTAGCCATTGCTAACAAGCTTCCTGCCTTTCCTGAAATTCTAGCCTGTTGGGGAGACAGCTTACAAACACCCCTGATGGGTTTGTTAGGACTCTGAGGAAAAATGGTCATAGAAGAAAGAGGCTATGATGAGACCTAGAAAGATACATGAACTGGGTCATTTCCTGCCTAGTAAACAGGCAAAACAGATAGCCATTGTAGAGATTTGCATTTGCCTGGGGCAGAGATCAAGGGAGTAGCTGGAGCCCTGAGATGTGGGCAGAAGAGCTTATATCCCTTATCACAGAGGAAGATCCTCTGTGGTGGTGATGGGAGGAAAATTCCTCCCTCCCACCGATAACTCAGAGGAGATTAGCACCAGTAACATTTTACTCCACAAGGACCTAGTGGAGTTTAATACCTCCCTAGAAATCTGTGTGATCTCAGGCAGGAGGCTCTCCCAATATACAAGGCTCAGGTTTCAGATTTCTCAAGGCTACCCATAAGGTTAATAATAATAGCAATAGGAGCTGATATGCTCAATCAGAGAAACTGCTGGTGTCTTTTTTCCCCTCCCTCATCTTACCCTCTCGGCAAATAGACTTCAATAAAAGTAGAGTGGAGCAAACACTAGGTGCCATTGCCAGAATCACACAAAAGGCAATGGACCCCTGAGTTCCCACCTTTAATTCTATTCTGTGTCTCATGTCTCTTTCTTTGTCATCATTTCAAACTTTATATTGCTTCAGTTGGTCGCTGCCAGTTTCCACAGGGCTTAGCGGACCCTGCCCCCAGGGTGGGACCCCAACAATTCCCTCTTTATAAATATATAATACAAAAAATTCTACTACCTTGAAAGAATGATTCAGTTTGTATTTTCTTGATTTGTTTATTGATTTCCAAGGGGAACATATACCTCATAGTTAAGTGTACCTCTAGATTTTGGATGTGGGGATGTCTCTTACAGGATTGAATATTACTAACAATGACAAAAATAAAGTATTTACAATGATGAAAAAAAGTAAAAGACACAGAAACAAGAACAACTAATTAATATGTTACCAGGAGCACCTAAGGCTTAAGATGAAAAGATTAAGTCAATACCTCAAACTTTCAAAATAGGCTCAGAGGCTAAGCACAGTGGCTCACACCTGTAATTACTCCTACTTAGGGAGGCTAAAGTGGGAGGATTGCTTGAGGCCAGGAGTTCAATGTCAGCCTTGGAAAGAGAGCTATACCCCATCTCTACACGAAAATTTAAAATTAGCTGAGTAAGGCATGTGCCTCCAGTCCTAGCTATTTGGGAAGCCGAGAAAAATTGATTAAAGAAATGGGCCTCAGCATTAATTTCACTAGAGAGAGGACGGAAATGAAGAACGGAGTGAATTGTTGAAATGTTAGAGATGAGAAGGGTCTAGGGATGACATGCCCAACTGCCTGGGTGGACAGGTGGGGAAACTGAGGCTCAGGGAGTCACACAGTTATTTAGTGGTATAGCGGACATCCTGGTCAGTGGGGAAATTTCTATTTCATCCATAATGACACTAGGAGTTTTTTTTAACAGCTCTACTGTGATTCTAATGGTGTAGAAAAGAAATTTAGGCCTAAGTCTTATTGGCCTACACTTGTCCCCCATATACTCTGTAAGGAGTGGCCCTAACAGAAAAGGCAACCGTACAGTGAGGAGAACACCTGTAAAATGGGCTCATTCTCTAGTTTTCTGTGTGGCTCCCTGTGGCTCCATGTTAATATACCCTGAAGGGGCAGCTATGACTCTGTCCTCTAAGGCCTGTCTTGGTCTGGGAGCAAAGCCCTAAAGACACTTGTCTCTACTAGGCCTCAGGCCAGATGGGGCTGGGAGAAAAGCTACCATGCAGAGCGGTGCTCAGAGGCCAGGCCCACTGGGACAAACTTCCAAGTAGCTTGGCACTCCTTTTCCAAGGTGATCAGGGAAAAACCAGATCCACCAGCCCCACCACAACCCCATCCCACTCCCACTCTTAAATGCCATTTTCTGCAACTGCTTGATTCATTTCCCTGTCTGGGAATATGGTGCAAGCAAGGAATTTAAAATGAACTAGCAGTGATAGTTTGTAGGAGTGAGCATGTCGGTGGGGAGAGCCCATGGGAAGCGTGGCATTTGTGCACCTATGTGCAGACAGAGCCAACTGCCATGAACAAGCACGCTCAGGTATGGCCCAATTCAGGGCTGCAAATGCACCTGTCTGGCCCAGAAACCACCATGTCTTTGCGTTCTCCCTGCTTTTTCCTCGGTGCTTTACAGTTTGCAAAGCACTTTTGTAGCCCCATTTGCACCTTTAGAAAACATGACACTTTCAGGCTATATTATTTCCATTTTACCATGAAAAAACCTGATGCTCAGAGATAAGTGACTTGCCCAAGTCCACAAATGGCAAAGTAAATGGCAAAAGTGGACGTAGAATCAACGTCTTCTGGCTGCTGTGAGGCCAGGGATTTTGACTCTATCCCAGTTCAGCCACAGAGGGTCCTCTGGAATCAATAACCATGAACACTGAAGAGGGTATTTACATTGCTGGACTATCGTCAGTGAAATGAGCCTCAAAAATTCCTTTGCAGTTAGCCTTGTGAATCTTGCCTGTAGCCCCTCAAATTCTTTGGCTGATTTTTCTTGTCTCTGTGTCTTCTCTTGAGAGCCTGCAAAGGTAGCATGGTGCTGCCAACACGTTGAGTTTGTACTTCTAGCTTCCAGGAAAGTGACAGAGTACATTTATGTTGTTTAAGCCACCCATTTGGGGACCATTTGTTACAGCAGCCCCAGGGAACTAGTACCAAGGGGAAAGTCCATGGTTTGCCCCTCCTTATTCCGAGCATGCTCAGGCCACGCTTGGCTTTCTCAGCCGCAACACAGGAATCACTGGCTTCTCGTCTCAGCCTGGCCCCCTGAGCTCCACTGTGTTGTCACAGGCCATACTGCTTAAAGCTCCCTACAGCTGGAGCTGCCAAGGGAGCGGTGGCCCATCCCTGGCCCTGGCCCTGGCCCAGGGCTGCACCAGAAGGCTGACACTGGACAGACCTGGGTGGTCCATAGTTGCAAAGACTCCTCAGGGTCACAGATCAGAAGGAAGGAGCCACAGGAGCCTTGGGGAGAGATACAACACAGGATGGTTAGCAAGATCCTTCTGGACTTTCAGAGCCTTTCCCTCCCAGGAGAATGCACTTGGGTGCGCACCTACCTTATTGCCTGGTGAGAGTTGCATATCAACAGTGGGAGGGTTTCTCTGTAGGAGAACATCCCAGAAGCAGGCAGTTGCCTTGGGCTACCAGTGGCATCCTTACTGGAAGGATCCACAATTCTTGGCAGAGAAGTACTGGAAACCAGGAGTGAGGGCCCTCAAAGCCAGAGCTTCATTATTTTTCAGAATCCACAAGGGAGGCCTGTTGTTAGACATGGGGCTCAAGTGACGACCACCGTAGTGCAGGAAGGCCCAGTTCCCAAGCAGCCCCTGCCCCCGGGTCCCCATGTTTCTTTATAATGTGTGTGCTTTAGAGAATAGAAGTTAGAGGCATTTCTGCATGCTGGTAGGCAGAGGAGCTCTTCCCCCAGTGTGGACTCATCTTTCCTTTCTAAAGCTCTCCCCTTAGTCCCATGTGCCACTTATGCAGACTAACAATAGCCCTGGCTATAACGAGGCAACAGCAGGGAAGAGCTTGGTTTTATAAAGCCAGGGCCCAGCAGCCTCCCCCTACCCACACTAGGGCTCTGATAAAGCCCTTTCATCATTCCAGGGCTGCATTTCCACCCAGCATCTGTGAACAGCTTTCTCCACTGAAAGGATGCTTTATTTATATTTAGAATGCAGGGGAGAGTGGTCATAGATTTTAGTCACCCTCCATGGAGTGGGAAAGGGAGTGAGGTGTGGGACTAAGTCCCAAAAACTTAGCCTCCCCCCCCCCTTCCCAAATGACAGCACATCTAGGGAAGTCTCTGCATCTAGAAGGTTCTAGAAGATTCTGGGGAGGATCATGTCCAAATTTGCCTTTAGTCAGAGGTCCAAGTGGGCTACATCACTACCTTAAAACATAACTAAGTTGTTCCCTAGACTTTCTTCTTGTGCAGAGAAACTGTCTTTTCATTCTCCTCTCTGAAATCATGAAGCAGAACAGAAATGGAACCTGTTAACAGCGTCCTTTTCTCCAAATTCAACCGTTTGATGGCACTTCATAGAGTGTGAGCCAAGAGTTTTCATCACCCCTGCATATTTACTCAGCGATTTGCTTGTGCTGTTACTACATGTGTTTGTATGCTGTTTTTATGAAGTGTTCCATTTTTTAAATCACAAAGTCATATATTACACTGGTGAAAAATTTAAGTATTTATAGAATGTATGATTTAGAAACTGAAAGAGTCCTATAATCCTGCCCTCCCAAGATGTGAAGTTTTTACTTTACTTTTCCATCTTAGTCCTGGAGAAAACAATGGTGGCTGCCAGAATGAGAAGTCTACAACAAAATCAGGTAATTCTCCTTAGCACACCATGTCGAGCCTCATTCCCTGAAAATAGGGGATGGTTTCAACCTCTGTAACTACTCTTTCCACCCAGATAAATACCAACATTCAGCAGGCAGGGCACAGCTGGGAGTCTTTTGGTTGGAGTGGGTGAAGGGCCAATGTGTGGGTGGGGTGTCACGGTATGTGCTGAAATGTGGTTCCATGGGCTGAATCGTGCCCCCACAGCTTCCTAACTTCCCAATGTGGTTATACTTGGAGATAGAACTTTTACAGAAATAACTGAGGTTGAATAAGGCCAGAAGAGTGGGACCCTAATCTGACAGGACTGTGTCCTTATGAGAAGAGACACAGAGAATTCACTCTCTTTCTCTCCACCTTGGGGGGACCCAGCAGGGCAGCGGCTGTCTGCAGCCCAGGAAGAGAGCCCACATCAGAACCTAACCATGCTGGCACCTTGCTCTGGGTCTGCCAGTCTCCAGAATTATAAGACAACAAATTTCAGTTGTTTAAGCCACCCAGTCTGTGGTATTTTGTTATGGCAGCTGGATCTGACTAATGATAGGCAAAGGGGTATGTGTGTCTCACATCCAGTCTAGCTGTCCCCAATCCTTGTCTCTGCCCATTAGTGGTATACTCACACTTCTTTACCTATCGTCTCTGTAAATGGGGTGTGGGTTGGGGGTGATAAGCCTGTCCTCTTACAGATACTGGAGTCTGGCCTCAGCTTCCTTCCCCACACTGGGACTTTGGTGTTCCTTTGTTCTTTACTGCAACCTGGGGGCCAAACGGTCCCCAGGTGCCACTTGACAATAGTTGGAGAGAGAATTTCAGGGCATACACTGAACACCCTTGAATTGCATTGACAGTGCCTGTTAAGTTCTCAGTCAGCTTAACTGAAATCCAAATCCACTCACCAAAGCCAATACCTCTCTATTGCCCTTGGTTTAAAAGTCCTCCTTCCACTCTTGCAAGTTCCAAATCGGCTCCATGCTGAAATACTTGCATTATTAATGCTTTACCCTATCGCCTTCCCTCCTATCCCCGCAGAACCCACATAGGGACTCCAGGATTGACTTGTGAGCTTCAGGTCACACAGACCCTGTGAGCAGCTCCAACAAGACAAGACCCACATGCAACTCCAAAAAGGAAATAATCTAAGTCTCAGAAGGCGTGTGGCATTGGAAGGAAGATTTCTAGTTTTTGCTGTCAAGCCTTAGCAGCATCCTTGATCCTGCACCTAGGATACCATCTAGGGGTGTGCCAAGATGCAGGTGTCTTTCTGAAGTGGCTGTGAGTGGGTAGAAGGGAATCTCAAGGAAGCTGAACAGCAGAGGACTGACCCCCTAAATCATCATTCCTGGGCTTTTCTGTTGTGACCCACAATAAACAGGCTTTACTTCACCACCCAGGAGCACATTCACACAAACATTTGAGATGATCACTTAACACAACAATAACACCTTCTGTCTGGGATGCACTGATATGGTCTAGTCTAGACTGTTTTGTTAAAAATAAACTAAATTGATTTCAGTTAGAGAACAGCATTTGTTAGCATCCCCAACAGTGTGGAAAAGGGTGGGCATTTGGATTTTAGGCACACACTTAGGCATTTGGTCAGAGGGAGCAGAGGAGAAGGGTTGAGACCCTTATCATCGGAATCTCAGCTTTGCTCTTTAACCAGCAGCACAGACATGGATGAGTCTTCTGAGGTCTCTGCACAATGGGAGTAATGAGACTGCCCCCACAAGGCTGTGATGAGAGTTTTGAAAGAGAACTCACATGAAATGCTTAGCATGGTCCCCACAAACAGTAAACTCCCAATGAAGCAGTTACAGTTTTTAGTGCACAAACACCTACTGAACCATTGAGGCGTTTGATGTAAGTGCCCACCTAGACACAGAGCCCTGCCCACCTGCTTCTGCAGGGAAGCCCACGTGTGTGGAGTCGGGAGGCAGTGAACTCTATCTTAGATGGGCCTCCATGGTGGGGACAATGGGATGTTTATTAGCGTCATTTGTGTCAGCTGCAAACATGCTTCTCCCTCACACAGACTCGTGAGTGTCAGCCTTAGATCTTGGTTTCTCCTTTGCATTCTGTGTCACTTTGCAGCAGCCTGAGCTTGCTGGAATGGGCATCTGGAGGCTGGGATTCTAAGCTCTCTTAGAGGTGCATGTGTCAGGGAGCTTACAGAAGGCATTTCATTTTTCCAAGTCTGTTCTTATGATAATGGGAATTATAATACCTGCCCACCCTGTCTCCCAGACAGATCGAGAAGACTGCTTACATTTAAAAACACAGAGAGAGGCTTTGAACCACTTAAGGTGAGGCATATTATCAGTGCAAAGGTTTAACTAACTATTATTACTATCTATCTTTCCTCCGTGTTCCACTGTGAAGGTCTGTGGTCAGCACTTTCTCTTTTTTTCTTCCTTTTTAAAGGCTAACATTCATGTCCAACTACCTTTTGAAAGCCAAGTTATGCTTTGGTCATTTGATGAATAGAAGTGGGAAGATCAGCTTCCCAATCAGAGAGCTTTTGAATAATTCAATACCCAATATTAAAAGCGGAGAGGCGCGGCCTGCTGCGGTTTACTCTCTAGGTTGTGCAGAAAATCCGAGTGGCTCTTGCATGCAGAGCCCACCTCAGTCCGGCCACCTGGTCTTTGCAGGTCTTTCCCTGCTACAAGAGTCCTCACAATTCCACAGATGGCCGTGCTTTTTGTGCATAAATGTAAGAGCCCAGCCAGGATTCCCCTGAGCCCTGCGCTCTACCCAGGCTGAAGTCCCAGGTCCTGAGGAAAGGGATGTCTTTTCTGATTGATCTGCCCGTAGTAGTTCCCTTTTCCAAATTTGTACAAGGTCACTGAATAGACTAGTAAAGGCCTTGCTGCTAAGTGAAAATTTTGGAGAAATATGAGGCCCGCCATTGTCCCTGCACGGATTCCGTGGGTCATGAGCAAAAACACTTTGTTGATATCTGAATGAGACTGACATGAGCTGCAGAGTCCTCCTGCCCACAGGAGGAAGATAAGAGGAAAGAGGCTGAGCTGCCCTCCAGGGGCAGAGGCTGTGGCCTCAGGTTTGGGGCTCGCCTGGGTATAAATCCTGAGTCAGCTTCGCAGGGCACTGTGAAGCCTAGAGAAGTCAGGCTTCAGTGCTCTCATTTCAAAGCTTGACATAGAACCTGACATATAGGCGAGGTCCAGGAGACACGTGGACACCACCTGCTCCTATGACCACACTGCTCAAGGAGGGCCAGATACTGCTCCCTTCCCATCACCTTTCCCTGTCCCCGTGAGCCCTTCCCACTCCCACCCTTTCACCTCATTTTTTTCTTTTTCCTCCTCTTTCTCCTCAAATTCAGGCTTTTGAATGGTTCCCACAGACTCCAGCTGTGCAGTGCCTAAAATTATCCCCTGACATCAATATTCTAATTTGCTTCCTCCTCCCTTCGTTTTCTGGCTTTCTTTCTTGTTTACCAACTTCCTTCCATTTTAAGGGCAAGATAAATGAGAGTACAGATGGTGGATGTTTTCCTCTCCTTTCTTCCAGAAATTGTATGCTAACTGCTCAAAAGCAAAGGTCCCGGTGTATTCAGTGTATTCTCCTGAAATGAGGCTGGGTCTGAACCCAGACCCATGCTGATGTTGGAAATGGCAACACCAGGTGCTCTGTGGCCACGGGCTCCCAGATTTGGCTAGGCAATTGTGGAAGCAGGCAGCCAAGTTCAGCTGGCACTGGACCAATTTGGAAACTGTTGTTCCAAGGGCTGGTATAGTTGAAATCTTAGTGCTCACTATAGTATGTTTTGGTAAGTATCTAAATGTCTACTCTTGTAATTGAGTCCTTCTGTGTTAAACATTGTCACAGAGGTGTCTCATTTTCCAATTAAAATACTTTCCCAGGCTTTACTGGGACTTCATTTATCAGATTGTAAAGACTGAGAGGGACAATTCTGTCCAACTGACAATGATCTGTTTTTACCAGAGTATAAACTCATGAGGGTAAAAGCTATTGGGAAACTGTCTTATCAATACCTAGCAGAATTTTCAGCGCACGAGAGCCTCTCAACAAACGCTTATAAGAATGAATGAGTGAATGAATAAGTGAATGAACGAGAAAATAATATGTATTTAATATGGTGCCAAACTCTGAGGCTTACCGCATTAAAAAGGCCAGTTGAGGAAGCCCACACAAGCACACACACCTACAGTCTGTGGCAGTGACTGCTGTGATCGAGGGTGTGGAGATCTTTTGGGAGCACAGATGAGGAACAATAAATTGAGTGGAGTGCAGAGTGGTGGGGGCGAGGCTACGGGCATAACTATGCCATAATATGCCATCTTTTCAAATCCTACATAAAAATTTTAGCTGAAAGAAAAACGTTTTAATTTAGGTTAACACAAATTCCCAAAGTAGAACTAAACACCAGAGAACCAGCTATTCACCAAATTACGGTAATAGACAATGAGGCAGGCTGCTTGATGTCTGTTTAGGGCCTGCGGTCAGTTGCCAGGCCCTTGGGGCCACTGGAGGCTCCTGCTTCACATTGGGGACATGTGCTATCCTGAGCCTCCCTCACCCCCTCTCTCTCCTCAGTTGAAACTGTGAGGAGACTGCAGTTAAAGGCTCTGTTAACTGAGTGAGTGGTGGATGGACTTTTCTTTGATGCTTTTCTAGCCAGTGGTAACCCAAAGCAGGGGTATAAACCACCTTAGGAGGCTGACTCAGAACGGAAATTACTGGGCTTCACCGCAGACCTTCTGAATTACAATCTCTGGAGACTGAGACAAGGGCCCAGGAATCTACATTTTTATTAACTCAAGCACCCTGGATGACTTTTTTAATGAATAGACTTTCATTTTTTAGAACAGTTTTAGGTTTTACAGAAAAACTGCACAGCTAGTACTAAGTTTCCATGAGCTCATGTTAACATGTGGCATTAGCGTGGTACATGTGTTAAAAGTAATGAGCCAATACTGATACATTATTATTGATTAAAGTTCACGCTTTATTCAGATTTCCTTAGTTTTTCCTAATGTCTCTTTCTGTTCCAAAATCCTCTCCAGGATTCCGTACTGCATTCTTTAGATGATTTCTTTTTTGTTAATTTTTATTCATTTTAATTGCAAAAGAAATACATGAATATATTTTCTTGTTAAAATTTAAATATTACTGTTGAATTCCTTTAATGCCCCCCTAGTTCCTAACCCTTTCCCCAGGACAAACAATGTCAAAGATTTAGACCCTGTCCTTCCAGTCCTTTTCTGTATGCTCATATCCATAGACAAATTTACAGGAGCGTATAGCCTTCTCTTGTGTCTCTTATAAGTTAAATGGTATTGTTCTATGCGTTCCATCATTCAGCTCCTTCCTTTTTCACTCAGTGACAGTTACCGGTGACTGTGTAGTGCCAGTGTAACAAGACCTACCACATCCTTTTAATTGAGGGTCAATTCCATAATATGAATGTGCCATATTTCATGTAGCTACTGACAAACATTTAACTTGTTTATAATTTTTTTCTTTATTGCTATTACGAGTTTGCAAAAAAATACATCCCTGTCCATATGTGTGACTGTTTCTCTCAGGGATTGTGTTCATTTGCTAGAGCTGCCCTAACAAAGCACTGCAAACAAAGGGGCTTAAACAACAGACATTTATTTTCTCACAGTTCTGGAAACCAGAAGTCCAAGATCAAGAGGTGGGCAGGGTCATGTTCAGTCCTGGGCCTTTCTTTCAGCTTTAGGTAATTAGCTGGCTTGGAGCAGCATATCTCCAGTATCCACATGGCATTCCTCTTGTATGTCTGTCTCTGCCCAAGTTTTCCCTTTTTATAAGCACACCAATCATATTGGCTTAGGGGCCTAACTCGTTCCATTTTTACTTGATCAATTAAGGTCATATCAATACCAGGGTTGAGGACTTCAACATATGAATTTTGGGCAGGGGTATATACAATTCAGTCTCTATTAGGCAACCCCATCAGGAAAAAGTACTGAGCATGCACCAAAATATATGTGCAGTTCTGTATTTGAGAATGATACACATGAGATTTTGTACCAATGTGTACATTATAAAACTATTTTAGGTCAATTCCTAGGAAATAGAATCTGGGGCTCTGAGATTTGCACAAAGGAATTTTACTGGGGAGAACAGGATGAGGGCCGAGGGAGAAAATGAATTACTGTGTAGATGCCACAGAGGGCTCAGTGGATCCCTCAGGAGCTACAGAGCTGGAGTGGCTCTTCAGAGTTGTCTGGAATTGAGAGGCCAGACTTTCTACCCCCACATTGAACAGTCATCATACACAGGCTGCCTAGGGTGAGGCAGCTCTCCTGGGCTAAGGGCGATTTCCTAGGAACTATCCAAGCATGAGTCTTTGGAGCCGACTTGCCAGCTGGGAACCAGAGACTCTTTCCTGAAAGGGCTTCTAAGCAGGATTCTACAGCTTCCCCCAAATAGATTCCCCACAAGGAATTTAAAAGACTGGCATGAAGTTAAATATCAATAGAAGTTATCACATTTTCCCTGATACTCAGTAAGTCTTGCACATCCCCTGAGATAATCAACCTTTTAGACCATTACCAGGCATAGATGGAATATGCATTTTGTATTTTAATAGAAACCGGCAATTTTACTTTTCTTTTTTGAGACAGAGTCTCACTCTGTGCCTTGGGTAAAGGGCTGTGGCATCAACCTAGCTCACAGCAACCTCAATATCCTGGGTTCTAGCAATCTTGCTTTTGCCTCCCAAGTAGCTGGGCCTACAGGTGCCCACCACAATGCCCAGCTAGTATTTCTATTTTTAGTAGAGACAGACTTACTTAGGTTGGTCTTGAACTCTTGAGCTCAGGCAATCTACCCACCTCAGCATCCTAAAATGGTGGGATTACAGGACTGAGCCACACATCCAGCCAGACAATTTTCTTCTAAGGGGCTACACCATGTGACACTCCCACCAAGAATGTAAGATGGTTCCTGTTATATTATCCCACTTCTCCATCACATTTGATATGATCAAACGTCTTAAATTTTTACTAATGATGAGCTAAGAACATCTCATCCATTTAATTTGTGTTTCCCAAATTCCCAGATGGGTTGAGAATCTTTCTCTTTCATGAATTGCATATTCATACCATGTGCTCATCATTCTTTTAAGTTGTATGTTGTTTTTTACCAATGGGTAGGCATATTCTAAACTTCAATTCATTCTTAAGCATAGTAAAATATGATAACCATTCCCCTGTCTTTTTCTCCCTCACCATCTTCCCATCCTACCATGATGAGTCTCTCCATGAGACTAGTCAGACAGTTTTGGTGTTGCTTACTTAGAACTGAAAGATTTGGGGTCTCTATCCTAATATTACCACCTACTAGTTATGTGCACTTAGGTGGCTGATTTGATCTACCTGTTGTTCAGTTTTCTCACAAGAAAAATGAGAATAATCCTACTTCCCAAGGTTGTTATAAAGATTTTATGTATGTAGAATTCTTTATCATTATGGTTTATTGCTTTATTATAAAATTATAAAAGTCTAGCCAGATGTGGTGGCTCACGCTGTAATCCTAGCACTCTGGGAGGCTGAGGTGGGTGGATTGCCTGAGCTCACAGGTTTGAGACCAGCAGGAGCCATGGTGCGACCTCGTCTCCAAAAATAGCTGAGTGTTGTGGCAGGCACCTATAGTCCCAGCTACTGGAAGGCTGAGGCAAGAGAATTGCTTGAGCCCAAGAGTTAGAGGTTGCTGTGAGCTGTGATGCCATGGCTCTCTACCAAGGGCAACAAAGTGAACCTCTGTCTCCAAAAAAAAGAAAATTTATAAAACTCTAGATACATTCTCTCTCCTCTGCCTGGAATTCATTCACTTATTTGTTTGTTTGTTCATTGTTCAATAAACAGAAATGTGTTGTTGCTAACTACTAACTCTGTTAAGCACTGGTGGATCCAGAAGGAGATCCAGGGGAGAAACAGATATAAACATTAATTAGAGTCCAATTTCATGAGGATAAAGGAGAGATGCTGTATTCCTTCTTCCCATATTTTAGTCTTACTCAAAGGAAGGTCTATCACTGGTGTGCCTTTCTTCCCAGACTCAGAGGATGAAGGATGAAAACTGTATTTACCAACGCCCTGCCTCCCAATGAATTAGAGCTTAACATTCTGGGAGCAATGCCTTAGCCCTGAGCAGGGGGCTGCACTATAACAGTTTGGTGAGTAAGTCCTGACTCCTTTTGCATATCCAGACTTACTGCGGCAAGTCACGTAGACAGATCTATCTTCCTCACTTTCTCTTCTTCCTGCCAATGACTAAGTAAAGGGCTCTGGCCACGTCTGGGAGGCTAGTTGTGTAAAAGGATATGGCATCTGCTCTGCAGACCTGGCTATATCCTCCCCTCACTGCAAGGGCCCCAGAGTATGTAAGGCACCTGTCAGGTATTTGTGACTAAAGGGAGGAATAGAATCAACCCTGATAGAGACCATGTTTTTCAATTATGCCTTTATCAGAGAGCCCTGTCTTTGTGGCAAGATTTTGTCTACTTGTTAGTGAAGGTTTTCTTTCCCATTTCTCTGTTTTTATTGAGTAAGGACTCCACTGGTTATAAAGGTATAGTTTCTTTAAGAAATGCTGAGAAATTTCATGAAATTAAAGGTTTGGTGAAGTCCAGTGGGTGGAAGAGCTGGAAGGGTAGGTTACAACTGAACTGTAGATGCCTTTGTATTCCCAACTCTATGGTGATGGGAATCAGCGTGTTTAAAATAGGAAAATAACATGCTCAGATTAAAATTTTAAGAAGATAGCATTAGTGTAATGGAGTGACAGGTGGCAAGAAACCTCCATTGTCAGCATGTTCTCCCTTCTGTAGCCCTGTCTCCTTTCTATCCCAACGATCCCAGGCATATTTGAAACACAGTAAAAATAAGCTTGCCAACTCTCTTGCTGGCATTCTGACCACAAGGTGAGAAGATAGAAATGTACTTAAAAGGAAATCACATAAAAGAAACTATAAGGCAGTAAAAGGGTACAAAAGCTGATCCTGCCTATGAAGCCTGAGTTCCTTTCTTCAAATGTCTTTCCCTTCCGGCACAGTGGCTGGAGCCAGTGGCTGTGCTGTCCAGGCTCTTGGCACCTGGTCTCTGTCCCACACTATCTCCAGCTGTGCTTTTAAACTCTTACCCCTTTGCTGAAGTTTATTGTCTTGTGTTTTCTATTTGCCACAGCCTTTTACAATCTTCCATTTACATATAGCTCATTGTTTTAAAATGTAACTTTTATTATTATTCAGATATCATAAGACCAACAAATCTGAACACAACTGTCAGTGAAAAGATAGTTTTCAATGTCATTGGAATGATAGTGCCATCTCCACACCAGGTCAGTCAGGAGATAGAGGGAGTGAGGGGGACATGGGCATAAGCCTTTATTGTGATTTCCGTGGGAAGGAATGTGTAAGTCGGGGTAAGCTTCTGATTGGCTAAGATGAATAATTCCAGTGGGCTCTCGGGTATAGGGGCTGATAAGGGCAGGTGGATAATGGCCCAAAGTGTAAGAACCCACTGAAGGAGGTGGCTGGGGTGTGTGCTCAGGATTGGTTGGTTTGCATATGAATGGTACATTCACAGACAAGTCCTTCACTATCTCTAGGAACTAGCTGGCCCTGGAAGGAGCCATCTCTTCAAGGCCAGCAAGGCCCCACATATCAAAACACTGGGACAAAAAGACATGCTTAATACACACATATCTTTCATAAAATAGACACAATTCTAAGGGTGGTACTTTGGTTTAATCAACACTATTTCTCCCATGTGATACTATCCTTTTCTTTCTCTATTTTTTTTCCTTTACCAGTTACAAAGTTAATTCTCTTTAAGATGATTTTTTTTTTCACCCAACCCATGACCTCCAAGACTATGCTATCTCTTGCATTAAGCATCCCATATGACAAAACATAGGCCCACTGGGTCCATTTATTTACATCTGTGTTTAGGAACCATTTTTTATAGGTCTGCCTCTCCTTAGATTAAGGGCAGAAGCCACGACTATTTAACGTTCTCCATAGTACCTTGTACATAGTCAGGATTCAATATAGGTCTGTTAAAATAGACATTGATTAAAGAACATAACTTATGCTATCAGGCCAAGATTTTTTTTTTTTTTTTTTTTTTTTTTTGGCAAAAAAAAAAAATTTTAATTTAAAAAAAAATATTTTTGAATAAAAAAAAATGCCCAAAAAAAAGTTCGTATAAGAAACAAATTTATTAACAGTTTTTTAAAAAACAATGGGGTTTAAAC
>CAUYPK010028389.1:0-30997 GCA_963574355.1 Loris lydekkerianus | reverse complement strand
GTTTTTGAAAATTTTTGTCCCCCAACTCGACCCCATGGGCATATCAAGATACTTCAATATTTTTTATATTTTTAGATCCGTTCTATTTCTTTTTTTTTTTTTGTTTTTTTTTTTTTTTTTTTTTTTTTTTTTTTTTTTTTTTTTGCAGCAGGCTTAATGACTCAACATTTCTCTTTCCTCCTTTAAATGCTCTACCACATTCTATCACTTGGAGTTATTTTTCAATCCAAATCTGTTTCCTCATTCTTCTATGGACTCTGAATTGCCTGTACTTAAAAAAAAAAAAAAAAAAAAAAAAATGAAAGAAAGAAACAAAATTATTAACTTTTTAATGCTTTCATGGTCATTCCTAAAGTGCAGTGTGCAACTGATAAGAATAATAACAAAGGTAGGATCTGAAGAATAACCCCTTTGGAGTGTCATGAAAGGTTCTCCCAATGTTACACATACTCACTTATAAAATCACAGTATTGGTTTTTTAAATGGTTCAGAAAAGAAAAGTCTTAAGTACATTTGAATAAAACTGAATATGGGAAAGGAAAAAAAAAACATTACTTTTTTTCAAATTAAGGGTAAAAAAACATAAAAAAAGTAAAAAAGAAACACTGTAAATAGTAAATTTTAAAATAAACAGGTAAGAAAAACATCCATAAAACATAAAATGAATACTTACTTTTTCTTTTATATCTGTATTTAAGGTATATATTAATCTAGTTGTACTGAATGATTAAATTCAGTATGCTCTGAAGATGCTAAAATATTTACAAAACATCAGAGGAACTTGAATATGGATATATATACTTCTATAACATTAAACTAAAAATAATGCAACTAATTATTAAACAAATGAACACTTGTATTCACTTCTAAGTTCCTAAAATAAAGATTTTTCACTATAAAATCATGGCTCATGGATATTCTAAAATACAGAAATAGAATAGATACTTTAAACCGTATTCAACTCTCTGACAAAGCTTTTATTTTTCTCTAGTTATTCCTCCCCAGAGCCGCTTATCCCTCAAAACTTGAGGTATACAGGAAACACAGTAAACATGGTGAATAGGAGAAATAGGATCACTTTAAACCAAGTACAAAGTGTCCACATTTGCCTTCTTAGAAGCTGAAGTTAGTTCAGTTTTCGTGGTTATTTTCATTTAAAAATATATGCCCAGGATACCTAACACAATTTGTCTAGATAGAAAAATTTTCAAATATTTTTATGCCAAGTTATTTTCTCCTTATTATTTCAGTCCCCAATTGTCATGCAAATTGTTAAGATATGACTCCTGAGAATTCAGCAAAACCTCACATCTTTCCAGAAATCATTAGCAGAACATTTTGTGGACTGGATTAAGGAAAGGCCTCATTTGTCATGTGGCTCAGTGGAAATGGCCACCTTCTCCTCATTTCACCCCTCTTGTAACCATCAATGATGAAAATCTTCAGCAGATGGAAGAGGGAGAAATCCAAAACAAAGAAAGACGACTATCGTTGATACAGCAGAAACTGAGTAGTCTTCTTCCTTAGAGGAAGATGTGCTGTAACATTTAAAAAAAAATCGTTTCAGTTTTACATGTTGAAGATATATGCTTTGTTTCATTCTTTATACATTTTGAAATATGAATTTAATTTCAGAACATGATTTCTTCTTGAATCACCTAATGAGTGCCCATTTTATTCATTTTAGCATAATATTTTATGTTAATTATATTTTTATGTTGAACATTTTTATGTTTGGTTTCGTCATATCCTCCCGCCATCTCAAGAAACATAATTTTTGGACTTTTGGTCAAGAAATAGATGAGGCACTTAAAAAATTTTGATCAGAAATGCCTTAATGAAGGGACAGGACAGCAGCCTCAAACTCTTGGGCTCAAGAGAACCTCTTGCCTCAGCCTCCCCAGTAGCTGGGACTACAGGCACTGGCCACAACACCCAGCTCTTTTCAGAGATGGGGTCTCATCCTTGGTCAGGCCGGTTTGGATTTCCTAAGCTCAGGCAATCCACCTGCCCCATCTCCTAGAGAACTAGGAGTATAGGCATGGCCTTTTATTGTTTACTTAAAAATTGTGGTGTGAGGTAAGGATGTGACATCTGAAAAAAAAAGTTTCAGTTGGGTGATGCCTGTGGCTTGAAGGAGTAGGGCACCAACCCCATATGCCAGAGGTGGTGGGTTCAAACCCAGCCCCAGCCAGAAACTGCAAAAAAAAAAAAAAAAAGGGGTTTCAATTTTACATGTTGAAGATATTTGTTTTGTTGTGTTCTTTATAAATTTTGAGACATTAATTTAATTTCAGAATATGATTTCTTCTTGAATCACCTCATAAGTACCGATTTTATTCACTTTAACATAATATTTTGTGTTAATTCTATTTTTATGAATATTTTCAGTTTGTTGACATTCACCAATGTTTTTTATTTACATGCAAGATTTTCTCAAAACATAGAAATTTGCTTTTGTCTGTACACGTTGTAGAGAAAAGGTCAATTACTTTTTGTAAGATGTAGTGTATTTCTTAAGCTAAATCTCATAGTTAGCCATGTTCTTTATCTGCCATAATTTTTTAATTTTTGAAATTATTAAGGGTATATAATAGTGGTGTGTAGTGCCATGATTTTGAATAATACAGTTCTCAGGTGATATTTGGAGGTAAGTCTCTGGATGAGGCTGAATATAGAGGATGAATTATTATGGCCACTGCTTTGGTTCTCAGGCCCCGGCAACCTTGCTCACTCTGGGACATCTTTTCAGAACTCAAACTTTAGAGAGCAGAGGTAAGAGCTTCAGTCTGGGTTCATATTCCTGAGTTTCATCCTCTGATAGCAGGGAATTATATCTGATTAATTTTATTTTTGCTGCATCTCATGTTTTTCATCCTTGATTTCCTCTGTTCCTGGTCCTCTTCAGGGTTCTTTAGGAGATAAATGTGTTTTATTGTTTTGTTACTATTAATGTTTCTTTAATGCATCTTTTGTTCTTTTGTATTTGCTCTTTTATGATCTTCCTAAATGACTTCTGAGTTTTATTTTCTATTTGGAGTAGTATGGCATTCTGGGGTTTATCTTTAAGTAGATTTTGCTTAGAGTCTATAATCATCTGCTTTATATTATTTAGAATATGCTCACCATCTTAATTTGCTGGTGGTTATTATGGACCTCTCAAGATTTTGCTTTGAAAATGTATTTATTGTGTAAGTTCCTATGAATTTGAAAAGAAGATAAATTACTGGAACTTTTTTTTCTTCTGATATACCATTTTTCCCTCTTACTTTACCATCTATTACTTATTCTAGCTGACATTTATCTTCACCTATCATTTTGAAAGCAACTAAAGTATATTAATTTTAGTGTTTTTTATAGTTTTACTCTGTATTTGTTAATATACTTTGAGAATTCATACCCAGATTCTTGTGATCAAATCATAACTCACTCTTGTTTCTCATCTTCAAATATGTTTTACTTTTGCATTCCATTTTAACCATATTTACATGTTTACTTTAAAAAGGAAATCTGAAAAAAAAATGCTCTAATTATGGGGACAGCAAAATTCATAGCATAAAAGAATAGCTCTCAATCTTCATATCTGATAAACAATTTATTTTTTTTTTATTGAGTCTATCTTTGAAGTTAGTGGAAAAATCTTGTGCTTGTTATCTGTTCTAAATTTCAGTGAGTATTTTTTTTTTTTTACCATATATATATATATATATATATATTTTTTTTTTTTTTTTGAAAGTTATGAGAGGTTTCATCATGGTTGTTCACCAGACATTACTTTGCTATTTACTCCAATACCAATGCTTTTATAATATGGACTTTTAAAGAATGAGCGCTAGACTAAATGTGTTTAAGGAAAATAGTCATTTCCCTGCTGGTCCAAAGTAGCTTTCGGAGTGGTTTTAAGTGATCTTCAATGCCTCAAATAAATGTAACTGCCAGTTGCTGGCAGATACAACATTTAAAACATGATGCATTGTATCCCTTTCAATAAATCATTTAATTCTGTTTTTATTGATTCAGCTGACGACAATAATAGAATCTCCAAGAACTGGTGTGTTTATCCCTTGCCAGAAACATTATAGGTTCTATTTTATTATGTAAGATAAGTGGATTAAATGATGAAACTCAAGCTTTTAAAGTGGAAGTACAGAAAAGTAAGTTATAAATGAAACATAATCATGTCAAGCATAATCAGTATATTTTATACTGGCATTTATATTTATCAGTCATCCTTACAAGCATTGCAGTTTTAAAAGAACAAACAATATAATAAAATTAATGTCAATTAATTTGCTATTGTTCTTTATCTAAATATGAAAATTTAACATTCTTAAAAATATATAGTTTGATACAGTTCACTTTCTCTGTTTAATAGTCTTTCTTTGAACTTTCCCTGGAAAGACAACATATCCTCCAGCAACCACACAGTAATACCATCAATAACAACAGGGGAAATTAGTTATTTATAAAAATTCCAATTCTTAGAAAATTATTTAAAATATATGCTACCTCATTTCTTCCAAACATGCATTCCTATTTTACCCTATCAAGAAAATGTTTAAATTTTAAAAAACTAGTTTTCAAAGTATACAAATTTTATAATAAATTTGAAAGGAAGTTAGATTAAATTTAATTAATTTATTAAATTTTTATAACATGGCTAAGAGTAATATTCTCTAAAAGGCCTAGAGCAGAGGATCTCAACCTGTGGGTTGCAACCCACAGGAATTTTATTAAAGGGCCACAGCATTAGGAAGGTTGAGAACCACTGGCCTAGAGAAAGATTTCCTCTAGCAAAATTAAAGTAGTTAGTTACAGGTACATGCCTAAGGCAAACACAGAAGAGTCCTGAGTGGTATAAAGGCAACTTCTAGAAACTTAAAATTCTTTGAAGTGTCTTTTGCATACAGTATCATTGTTGCTAAATAGAAAAAAGGCAATCTGGTACCATAAAAAAGATTGTGGCATGCAGATGTATGCAACCTCTCTAAGAAAATGGTGCTTTCCTTACAACGTAGAATGAAATACAGAAATGTTTGAATGGGCTTTAGAAATTATAACATTGAACTAAAACACGATAATATCTGGCATCCAAATTCAACATTCTTTTTGTGTCACTAAAATCATACGTGTTAACACTCAACCAAATAAGATGGTTTAGGACTCCTGAAAGTGGCTGTAAAACATTTATAAATGTTCTAAAATAGTTCAGTAGCTAGAATGCAAGATTATTTCAAAGTAGACGCAATGATCTTTATCTTACAAAAGCAATTGTCAGTCAGAGTCTAATTTAGAAAAAAGTGGTTTTCAAATCATATTATGTTTTAAGATACAGTGGAATGTGTAACAACTCCAGGCAGAACGTGAATCTCTGCCTGTAAACTCAAATTTATATTCTGTACTAATTCTATTTGGAAATATGTTCTTCAAAATGGACATTTCCATAGTAAATGCATTTGTAATGAACTGATTTTATTAAACTCTCCATATAAACTCTACATCAATAAGCATGCTGACTTTTCGTGTGACTTTCATATGGAAAAAGGACAAACAAGTCAGAGTAAAATGAATATTTGACCTTCTTTTATGATTTTTTAAAATTAATAACTGGTTCAGGTTCACTGAGGATACAAAGAATTAGGTTACACTGTTTGCATGTGTTAGGTAAAGTCCTTCCTATAGTTGTGTCCCGCCCCCAAGAGGTGTGCCATACACCATGACCCGCGTGCCCCACCCTCCTCCCCTCTCTCTGCTCCCTCCTTCCCCTACCCCTCACCTTGTATTAGATCATCCACTGCCTTCATATTAGAATTGAGTACATTGGATTCCTATTTCTACATTCTTGTGATACTTTACTAAGAAGAATGTTCTCCAGTGCTATCCAGATTGATACAAGAGATGTAAATTCTCCATCTTTTTTAATAAAGGAATAGTATTTCATGGTATACACATACTGCAGCTTGTTAATCCATTCCTGGGTTAGTGGGCATTTAGGTTGTTTCCATATTTTGGTGATTGTAAATTGAACTGTGTAAGTAGTCTAGTGCAATGTCCTTATGACAAAATGATTTTTTTTTTTTCTTTTGTGTAGATGCCTAGTAATGGGATTGCAGGATCAAATGGGAGGTAGTATTTGATCTTTGTAACAGTACATTTTTCATTATAAATTCATAAATGAGTAGTTAATTTTTACACATCAATGTCAATGTTTAAAACAGGGCCTGCCTTACAGTAGATGTTTAACATACATTTATTTCATTTGGTTTTTGATTTTACTTTCTGTTTATTTCTTTTTATATAGAATGCTATATAATTCTTTATCATAAACTCAGAATCCCAACTACCCTATGTGCAGGAACTCTGATATGACTCATTTTCTGGTTTACCAAAGTAAAGAGATTGATCTAACAATTAAATTAAATGCTATTTGGGGGAAATATCTCTTGGTTATCTGTGATCATTTCCTACATAATACTAACCATTTTTTTTTTTTTTTAATGACAAGGACACCTGGAAAAAATAAATACAAGTGTGATATAAAGGTTTTTATGTGGGTATTCCTCCATGAGAAGTTTGTTATTGAACAAATGGAAATTTATATCAATACATTTAACAGCATAACCGATAGATTTTTACAAAATAGAATAACTTTGAAACTGCTTAAAAATCTTGAGATTTAGAGACCCTTATACTAAAAAGTGAATCAAGATTTTGGACAACCTAGATAAAACATGGATATAATTTATTAGACACACTTCTATTCTGAAACAAAAATGAAAAAATTATGTGGCACAGTATTTTCCATTAAGTGATCATTAGGCAATGAGGAATAATGATCTATAGGTGGTGAAAAACACCAGAGATGAGGTGTTTAACTACTCCCATTAATTATAGAAGTGAAACAGGGAGGGGACATTTAGGCAAGTTCAGACAATCCCCCAAGTTAAGTAGGTAAGATTAAGTTTGTATACAAGAGTATACGATAGTAGAAAGCTGAATAGGGAAGAATTTCAGATAACTGCAGAAAGTTCCTTGAAGAATTGGTAGAGGGAGGGTAATGGGTGGGGCCACATCTACCGTGCATCTTAGAATGGGTGCAGGTGAAATTTACTAAATGCAGAATACAAATGCTAACATATAGTAACTAAGAAAATGCCATGAAGGCTACATCGAATAGTTTGATGACAATATTTCAGATTGTATATGAAACCTGCACATTGTACCCCTTGATTGCACTAATGTACACAGCTATGATTTAACAATAAAAATAAATAAATTAAAAAAAGAAAAAGAAAAAGAATTCGGCTGAGTGCTTATCAGTATGTAAGGAAACTACCCAAGGCTGGAGAATGAACTTTCCAAAAGGATTTGAGGGACCAACTACAGGGCTTCACACAGGGATCAGAAAATGCTTGTTATCACCAGCCAGATTGGAAAATCTCATGGTTCACAGAGGAGAAGGTAAAGTACTCATAAAGCATTAATCTCCATAGTTATGTTGTGATTATCTCTAGACTGAGCAAGACTCTGCTTATGTTTAATAAGCCATATGTTTAAAACTTTTCAAGTAGCTTAACTTGTTCCAGAAAAAAATCAAGAGTTTATATAAAAGCATGAAAATATTCAAAATCCAACACACATCTATGGTGCATCTTAGAATGGGTACAGACGATTGCACTAAAGTACACAGCTATGATTTAACAATAAAAAAAAATCCAACAAGATAAGATTAACACCTACTGGCATCCAATAAAAATATTACCAAATCTGAAAAGAAGCGGGACAAAACATACCAAACGAAGGAGAAAAACTGACCACTACCTGAGAGAATTAGCAGGCAATAGTGTTGCGACTTTATAAACACATTTCATTATTTCTAAAATTTAAAGAGAGATAGGAAGGATACAAGAAATCTCAAAGCAAACTTCTAGAATTGAAAACTATAATACATG
Source organism: Loris lydekkerianus (assembly GCA_963574355.1). NCBI lineage: Eukaryota > Metazoa > Chordata > Mammalia > Primates > Lorisidae > Loris > Loris lydekkerianus. The sequence continues at coordinate 23,045 of CAUYPK010028389.1, read as the reverse complement.
AGGTGAAAAATAATATCCATAGCAGATTAGACAATGCTGAAGAAAAGGGCAGTGAATAAAATTGGACACATGGTAATAGAAATGATCCAGCGGAATAGAGAACAAGGAAAATACAAACAAAATGTGAGTACAGCGTTAATGAACTGTAAGACAACTTTCAATAGCATACCATATGTGTACTTGGATTGCTCTAAGGCATAGAAGAAACTGAGGAGTATTGAGAAGCAACATATTGTAGATGTAATGACCAAAATTCTTTCAGACTTGATAATAAATATAGAGCCACAGACAATAAAAAAAACTCAATAAACCCCTAAACAAAAGGAAGAAAACTATAAAAATTAAATTATAATAAAATTGCTCATACCCAGAAATAGAGACTCATGTTCGTAATTCTACATAAATTATATCCAGAGGAATGAAAAGGATGACAGATTACTTACTTAAGGCTTAAACAATGCAACTATATTTCTTTTTTTGTTAATTGTTTGGGATTCGTTGTGGGTACAAAGAATTAGGTTAAACTGATTGCAGTTGTTAGGTAAAGTGCCTCTTGTAATTATGTCTCACCCCCAAGAGGTGTGCCATACACCATGCCTCCATCTCCCTCCCTCCTTTCCTTTCTCAGCCCTGCCCATCACCCACCCCTACCATGTACTAGGACATTAATTGTCCTCATATCAGAATTGAGTACATTGGATTCTTGATTCTCCATTCTTGTAATGCTTTACTAAGAATAATGTGCTCCACATCCATCCAGGTTAATACAAAAAATGTAAAGGCTCTCATCTTTTTTAGTGTCTGAATAGTATTCCATGGTATACATATACCACAGCTTGTTAATTCATTCCTGGGTTGGTGGGCATTTAGGCTGTTGCAACATTTTGGCGATTGTAAATTGAGCTGCTACAAACAGTCTAGTGCAAGTGTTTTTATGACATAAGGATTTTTTTCCTTCTGGGTAGATGCATAGTAATGGGATTGCAGAATATAATGGGAGGTCTATTTGATTTCTTTGAGGGTTCTCCATACTTCTTCCTAAAAAGGTTGTGTTAGTTTGCAGTCCCACCAGCAGTGTAAAAGTGTTACTTTCTCTTCAGATCCATGCCAGCATCTGCAACATTGAGACTTTTGGGATGTGGGCTATTCTCACTGGAGTTAGGTGAAATTTTAGGGTGGTTTTGATTTGCACTTCTCAGATGATCAGGGGCAATGAGCATTTTTTCATATATTTGTTAGCCATTCATCTGTCTTTGTCAGAGAGGGTTCTGTTTACATCTCTTGCCCAAAAGTAGATGGGGTTGTTTACTCTTTTACTGTTGAGTAATTTGAGTTGTCTGTGGATCCTAGTTATCAACTCTTTGTCAGATTGATACCCAGCAAACATCTTTTCCCATTCTGAAGGCTGTCTTTTGCTTTACTCGTGTCCTTGGCTGTGCAGATGCTTTTCAGCTTAATTAAGTCCCATTTGTTGATTTTTGTTTTTATTGCAATGGCCACTGAAGTCTTTGTTATAATATCTTTCCCCAGTCCAACATCATAAAGAGTTTTCCCTACACTTTCATCTAAGATTTTTTTCATTTCGTGTCTTAGATTTAAATCTCTTGTCCATCTTGAGTCAATTTTTGTAAGGGATGAAAGTTGACAGTCAAGTTTCAGTCTTTCAAATGTTGTTATCCAGTTCTCCCAGCACCATTTGTTGAATAGGGATTATTTTCCCCACTGTATGCTTTTATTTGGTTTATCAAAAGTAGAGACTGATTTCATCTCTTGGTTTTCAATTCTGTTCCATATGTATATGTCTCTATTTTTGTGCCAATGCCATACTGTTTTAATTATCATGGATGTGTAATACAGTCTGAAGTCTGGTAGAGTGATGCCCCCAAATTTGTTTTTATTGGTAAATATAGCCTTAGCTATGAGGTTTTTTTTTTTCTGGTTCCATACAAAACAAAGTACTATTTTTTCCAGTTCTTCAAAATATGATGTTGGTATTTTAATGGGGATTGGATTGAATCGGTAGATTGCTTTGGGTAGAATAGACATTTTGACAATGTTGATTCTCAAGAGCATGGTATGTTCTTCCATTTGTTAGTGTCTTCTGCCATTTCTTTTCTTAGGGTTTCATAATTCTCTTTGAAAAGATATTTCACCTGTTTCGATAAGTGTATTCCTAAGTATTTCATTTTCTTTGAAGTTACTGTGAAGAGAATTGTGTCCTTGATTTGTTTCTTCACTTGGCTGTTACTGGCATACACAAAAGCTCAGGATTTGTGGACACTGATTTTATACCCTGAGACATTTCATGATGGCTTCAGGAGTTTTGTGGTTGAGTCTGTAGGATTTTCTAAGCTTAAGATCATACCATCAGCAAAGAGGGAGATTTTGACTTCCTCTTCTCCCATTTGGATGCCCTTTATATCCTTGTCTTGCTTCATTGCATTTGATAGAATTTCTAGAACTATGTTGAATAATAGTGGTGATAGTGGAAATCCTTGTCTGGTTCCAGTTCTAAGTGAAAAACCTTTCAGTTTTATACCATAAAGTATGATGTTAGCTGTGGGTTTGCTGCAGATGGCATCAATTAGTTTAAGAAAAGTGCCACCAATGTCTATTTTCTTAAGTGTCCTTGTTCTAAAAGGGTGTTCAATTTTGTCAAATGCTTTTTCTTCATGTGTTGAAAAGATCATATGGTCTTTGCTTTTGCTTCTATTGATATGGTGTATTACGTTTGTAGCTTTGTGTGTGTTAACTCAACCCTGTATCCCTTGGATGAAGCCTACTTGATTGTGATGTATAGTTTTTTTAAATGAGAGCTACAGTCTATTAGCTAAGTTTTTTTTGAGTATTTTTGCATATTGAAAAATTGGTGAAATTAGCCTGTAGTTCTTTTTTTGTTGGGTCCTTGACTGTTTTTGGAATCTAGGTGATGTTTGTTCAGGATCAACTATATATACTTTATGTTTTCATTTACATAATTTCTAAAATACATAAACTTACCAATAGTGACAAAATGTTACTTAGTGGGTACCTGGGGATAGTGGAAGGTGATGGGAGGAATATATCCAAAAGGTCTTTAAGGAAATTTTTGAAGAGGTGTATGTTTTATTATCTTGATTGTATTATACTAATGGTTTCAGCAATATATTCATTTTATAAACTTATCAAGCTATATAGTTCAATATGTGTCATTCATTGCCTTTCAACTATAACACAGTAAAGCTATGGGAAGAAATGATTAAACTTTCTAGTGAAGAAAAAAATCACCTCAACACATTTTAACCATATATGTATAACACCAATAAAATGTCATTAAAATGTAATGTAATTATTAATAAGTTTAATTATAGTCATTAGGGAAACTGCAGGTTTTTAAAATTTCAAACTTGTTATAATTTTGATTTAAAAAATAATTCAATTATATAGCTGAACATAATCTTAGAGAGTATCTAGTTTGAAATACTCAATTTTTGAGTCATACTTGTACAATTTAGGAAGATTGGAATGTGCTATGTGGAATAGCACCTCCATATTTATTCTATCACAGAGAAGAAACCCAAATCCATGAAGCTTACCGATTTGTGAAAATGTATCCCCTAACTCTCAGTCTGGAGCTGATTTTATTTTTATATTGTCTCAATTAATTTACATACCATATTCTTGTATGTTTTTAATTATTTTTTCTCAGAATACAATAGTTTACACTGGTATAGACTTTGTCTGAATTAATATAAATTTTTAATTACTATCATTTGTGAGCTAGTGAATATTTAAATGCTTTATTCATGTGGACATCATTATTTCAGCAAATTTATGAAATTTTATCTCTATTTTAATTTAAAGTTGAGCTTCACATTCCTAATGAGCTCTCTTTAGAGTAGAAGACTTTGACAGCCACAATTCTTGCTTTACCTAATCTTACTTGCCCTGTCACTTGATCTCTTGACGGTTTAACAATCTGTTCTATGTATCTGGCTGTACTTTAATTCAGAGAGACAAGACTGATCTTGCTAAACCTTTAATTTTTCCAGTCTGCTGCTCAAAACCTGCAAGTAGCCACTATTTCTTATTTTAAATGTGATGTTTGATTTTAATAATAAAGGACCTACATACTGGGGCCCAATTACCTTCATGGCCTTCTTTGTTCCTTTATACATTAGAATAAACTACTTGTAATTCTTCAAAAGAAAGCATGGGATATTTATTTTATGTGTCTAAAATATTCCTTATCCTGGTACATATTTGTTTAGATCACACTAGTCTTAACATTTTAGATACCACCATCCACCATCTCTAACAAGTATCACCTGCTCACACAGTCCACAATTAATATCTCTTTTCCTTGGATATAATTGTGTGTCCTTGCCTTAGACTATGCATTTAGTTTTGACTAAAATATGTGCATCTGTAATGCTATAAATAGAAATAAACATTTAAATACAACTTCTGTATGTTCTTATAGGGTTAGTGAATGGTGAATACGATTGTAACACAGGAAGAAATCCTAAAAAAGTGTAGCTTTCATTAAGGTTTTAATTCCTATGGGCTCCAAAATACAGCATTTTTTATTTAGTTTCTCTGTTATTTTTCCTCTTTCTGCCACAGAATATAGAACAGACAAAACTTTATTTCTGGTGCTATAGATACCAGAGGCAATTAATATGCAGAACTGAAAGAGTTGAGATTCCTGAACTTCACAAATTAGTAGGAAATTGTATGGTAAGTAACAGTAAAAACAACTCTATATATTTAATTGATGAAAACTTGGTGATAAAACCACAGCCTTGGGCAATTATAGGCATAGTAAAATATTTAAATTATTGATTGCATGAGTATGAAATACATCAGACTACCCAAAGTAGCCCACCAAAGAGGATGTTCTTGTCAGGAGCTGAATGAAAAAGTTCTGAATAAGAGTATAATAAGCTATTTTCTAACTACAAGAGATATTATAGAGAGCCATGCTGAGTTGCAGTTTTGCATGAAATGGCTACACTCAAATTAATTGTTATTTGTGTTTTGAGGAACATTGTTTCATCACTCTGAGTTCTATAATCTCAAGGCAGGACAAGCAGTCCTGGCCATGGTCGGGCTTCGGTTCCAGGTCTCATTTCTCCTCCTTCTCCCCACCTGGAGTCATAGGAAATGATTCTGGTAGAGTCTCATGACTCTACACTGGCATTTGAAGCCAAAGACCAGGAAATAAAACATACTCATTTGCTTCTCTTGGTCTTTTGCACTCTTTGAATTTCACATTGAGAATTTCACATTTAGGTGGAGAGCAGGATGGAGATAAATAACATCTTCAACTTTAATTCCTATAAATAATTCCTTAAAATAATCATAGTACCTTCAATTCTTTTTCAGCTTGGGAATCCTTTTTTACATAGCTGTATGATCACCATAACAATGTTTTGATGCAGCTATATGAATCGTTTTAGTCCTATTTCGCAAATTTTCTGAGCCAGGCCTTATAATTACTACTGAGAATATATTTTTTAGCAAAATTGTCAGAGTTCTTGATCTCATGGAAATTGTACTTCCATGAGCAAACTAATACACTTATAAAGCATGGTAAGTTTTATGAAGAAAGAAATAAGGTTGCAGGAAAGAGAGGAGTAAAAATTTTGTTCTGGGGAGTCCTGGTAATCTTCCCAAAGGTGGTTACAATAGGTGGCACCTGTGGCTCAAAGGAGTAGGGCGCCGGTCCCATATCTGCTGGAGGTGGCAGGTTCAAACCCAGCCCTGGCCAAAAAAACTGCAAAAAAAAAAGGTGGTTACAAGAAAGATGGCTCACCAAGGACAAGAAGGATCTGCCCAGATGAAGAGTTCTGGGAAAGGTTTCCCAATTCAGGAAATCACTTTAGAGATTTTCTGAAGTTACACCATTTAGTTCAGATAGTAGAGCTGATATTTAACAGAAATTTCTGAAAATGATAATTATCATTCATGTAGCTGTTTTCAAGGTGTTTTTATGTGCATAATTTCATTTAATCATCATGCTATGAAGTGGAAATCTTGGGGAATGATTGATAGGTGGAAAATTTTCCAGCCTCCTTTTGATGTAGATTCTATTATTAATCGTGAAGGAAAAAAATTCTAAGATTAGGTAAAAGACATTCTGAGTGGAATATGAATTGTTTGCAGGTAAAATATTCAATATTTCCCGTTTGAACAATGGTGAGAATGAAAGCATACCGCCAAATATTCAGAACATGTGATTAGATGCTAATCATTTATCTTCAGTGAGTCTACACTGTATTCAAAGCTTTATGTGAAGTATTTTAAGAATAAAAATGACTTCACAGAGAATAAGTTAACTTTTAAAACATTCTAAAAATTGTCAACAAGGACTAGGTATGCACACACACACACATTTAAATATTTCTAAGCAATTTATCTGTGGGTATAAACCAAAGTGTATATACACATTTTTAATTTGGTTTAAGCAGTATGTGTTGCATATACGCAAATACAAAAATATGTAGTGTATACATAGTACTTACAGTTATTTAAAATTTTCTGTATAACTAATTGATTACAAATATGTTTTAATTCATTGCCTGTCCCAAATTTCTCTCCATCTATTAAAAATAATAATCATATTACTTACCTAAAAAGTAGCTAGTCACATTAACTGATCTTAGTAGAGGATACCATTTAAAAAAAACACTATTAAGATAAGATAAGTTTCCTCATTATTGAATTTCAAAACCATTAGGCTATGTACTTTTTTGAAGTAATTTATTCATGTATTTAATTTATTCAAATATTCATGTAGAATCTGAAAATATCATCTTTGTAAACATTCCGTGTTCTACGTTCAAATGGAGAGCTATGCAAAAAACTATCCATTTTATTGTCTATGTTTCTTATGTCATGTTAAGTAATCTCCCCTCCTACAGTGAGTAGACATTATAGTCTTTTCTCCATTCAGCAACCAGAGTGGTCTTTTTAAAACATAACACATGAATATCACAAGTTTAAGAAATCCTAGTACATAGATGCATAGAAATGCTAAGTCTGATTGATTAATTTCGATTGTCACTATACTTTGCAACCAAGTTTAGAACACTGCACCGGCAGCCCGTCTCACTCACAGTCAAAGCCTAAGTGTTCCAGAAACCTCAGCTTTTCTTATTTTTATCTCCTAATGCTTCCTGTTGCACACCCTCCTATAGCCACAATGGCATCTTGACACAGTCAAAGCCTAAGTGGTCCAGAAACCTCAGCTTTTCTTATTTTTATCTCCTAATGCTTCCTGTTGCACACCCTCCTATAGCCACAGTGGCATCTTGACACTGTTGGAACACATCAAAAATGCTCCCGTCTGTCTGAAGGATTCTTCCCATAAATATACAATTGATTTGATCTCTTATCTGACCAAATGTCATCTCATCAAAGATTTCTTTCTTCATTACTCTAAAAATCGAGCATACACTCTCCCAGTCTTCTCCAAGTTTCCTATTCCTTTTTATCATTCTTCGTGATACTGATCACCACCCAACAAATAATTTTATTCTTTCTTTTCTTTTTTTATTTATTTTTTGTCTTTTTATGCTGTAATATAAACCCATGAATGCAGGGACTTTTCCATTTTGTATTGTGCTAACTCCTCAGCCTGGGAGAAAGTGGGCACCCAGTAAATATTTTTGAATGATTGAAAGAGTGTGCTGTACTGACAAATGTTATGATCACAGTCAACTCTTCATCTAAATAGATTTTCTAGGTAAGAGTCATACTATGCTAGAGTTTTTTCATACTTTCCCCTCTGGAGAACAGTGATATAATTAATGTTCACAGTGCAAAAACAAACTTAAAGTAAAAAGGATTTTTCCTGTGACTCTTTTAGAGGATAATTCAATCTAATGCTATTGTGTCTTGGAAAATTATCCAATGTTTTCTAGAAAGATACTCATACTCTGCCTATCAACATTTGAAAATAGACATCAGTTCTTTCAAGTTAAAGAGAAGGAAAAGTGAACTTGATAGATATTATTTTAATGGATGTAGAATAAACATAAGATACCATCCTAGATCAAGAATGAAACAGACTCTTTTGGCCAAGATGGGGATCTATATTCAAACATCATTTATCTCTTGTAACAGAAAGAGGGAAACATTAATGAATGTATTATGTATAAATTAATTAATTAATTCATACATAATATAAAAAATTAATTAATTAATTAATGTAAACATCATTTATCTCTTGTAACAGGAAGAGGGAAACATTAATGAATGTATTCCAATACAACAGTAACTGACTATTTTCAGAGATGTACACACATTTCATTACTATTTTAACTCCCAAATAGGATAAACCAAATAATAGATTATTAAACCAGTGAAGGACCTTAAATGTTACCCAAAACATAATCATGAGCAGCAGGGAAAACTGACACGTGGAGAGGCAAGAAAAATCAGAGCCGATAAGGGGAGAGAACCAGGGTTATCAGGGTCTGCTTCTGATCATGGACACCAGCCACACCTTTGCATGATCATTCTCATTATAATGAGGAATAAAGAAACAAATTGATCAAAATAAACTTTACAAGTAATAAGTAAGAGCAAGAACAAAGCAGTGTGTCTCTAGCAAAAAGTAGATAATCACAATAAATCACAGTAAGCAGAATAATCAACTGCTAGAAAGAATGGTGACAAATTCACATATTATGAAAAGCCAAAAATATTCTTATTAGAGTGGATATTTGCTTGCTCATAATCATTTGACATCAAGAGGTACCATTTTTTTTTTTTTTTTTTTTTTACAGTTTCAGTTGTCCCAAAAACTTTCTTAATAGGTGGATAAGCCTCTTTACTAAAAGGTTAAGGGTTAAATTTCATATATATCTTGGACATTTGAGCTTCCTAAGTCTCCCAACCCATCACAATCCTATTTTTATATTTGGTATAAACTTTTTCTATAGTAACTGACCTAACAATCCTGCTAGAATGCACACTCATGGAAATGCCTTCAATTTAACTAGACACAAAAATGAAGAATTATGAGTGGGAATCATACCAATAAGGATAACAGAAGAAAACAATGTATGCATATTATTTCATTTTTAATTGTAAAAAAGGGAAATATTACATTTCCAAAACTATTCTTATTTCTAGAAAAGGCTATTAGACTGATGAGATGTTTTAAATTATTGGTATTATATGACAAGTTTCTTAAGGAATTATAAAAACAAAATATATGCAGTAAATACATATTATAAAAATATGCATCATACAAACACAAAAAGTTGTATTTTATTTTATTTTACTTTATTTTGTCTTTTTTCCTCATTAACCTTTTGTGAAATTGTTTGATGGAAACATTAATGATCAAGCATATTTTCCCTTCATATGACATCATCACATAAATCTCAGATTAGCTTGTGTCCCTAAGCTATATTTACAATAAATTCTTATATTATTGTCTAATTTTAACTGGCAATAAAATCAAGCACAAGCCAGAAGAAAATCTTAAAATTACTTAACCAAAATGGACAGATGGAAAATGCGTTAAGATCGTAAGGAAAGCAGAACAGACTTTGACTGACAGTGAGTGCAACAACAGCTGATGTGCAGATGCTGAGAAGTGAATACAGGTATTCTCCATTACCACACAGGCTAAAAGGCCATGGACTTGAATTTCTATTCTGACTATGTGACAGAGGTATTAAGAGACCATTTCAACTACATGAGTTCTAAGAAGGTGGCCTGTGACCAAGAGTGGCTATAAAGTCCACTCTTCAACAGAATGTTGAAAAACTAGAAGAAGAAAAATCCGGGACAGAACTTGGAGGAAAAGAGATCCAGTTGTGTCTTAGAGAAGTCAGGATGGTTAAAAACAAACGAACAAACAAAACATCAAACAAACAAGCAAACAAAAACAGGAAAGGGATTGGGTAATAACTTTTTCTGACTAAAGTAAAAGAATGGTTTCATTCCTCCGAGTTTCAGTTGATGGAACAGGCCCTCTGTTTTAGCATGCGTATGATCTAAATGGGCTTGATTGGTAACTTTAAACAGTTGGCTGCAAAGTTCACAAAATTATTTTCCTAGAGGAAGTGACTCTAAATTGTCAATTCCTAGGACTCAACCTGAGGCCGCGAGATGTTCCCCTCTGAAGTTCTGTATGAATGTCATTCTGGACCACGGGCTATGTCTATAAGCTGTATGTTTAGGATACTAACTGCAGTACAACTAACTGCATAGTTAAATGTATTCCAAATATTCTTGTTAAACAAGGGCTGTTTAATGAAAAATTACATTAAAATTTTAAAAATCATTTCGATGTAGCTATTCTCTGATTTCTTTTCTGAATGTATTTATGTTCGTTCATTCTTTACGAGGCTTTTGTTTCTAGTCCTTATCTTAAACATTGTTATTGTTATTAAATTTTAAGCCTTTTCAATTTTGTGAAGGCAAAAAAATGGAAATCTAATAAATACATGTATATGTAAAAATAAAAATCTGAGGGGGAAAGTAAATCATAGCCTGTACTAATGTTTAAAAGGAGAAGCCGTAATTCTAGGAGCTACATGCTAACCAAGATGTTAGTTGAAGCAATGTCTGAAGTATCATGTAATTTTATAATAATTGCATTTAATCGGAAATATAAACATGTAACATTTTAAAACAAAGAAAAACATACATATACCTTGGCTGTGGAGAAAGAAAGCAGGAAATAATGCAATCTATTTGTGGGCACATTGATTCCTGACGATAAACTACTAGCAGTGATTACACAGGAATCAAGAAAAAAAATGGGCATTATGAGAAACTGACATTTTGAAATACACATAGTTTTAAAGATAACATCCACCACAAATTATAACTTTTGAGGATGTATTAAACTACATTTCAACAAAAGTTTAAAAGCTAATATGCTAAGGACCTTAGAAAATAAATACAACATTAAATTATGAACAAGTTATATTTTTTAACTTTTTATTTTTATTTTGTTACAGCTAAGAGTAGGCACAAAATTGTAGTTCACTCTTAATTATAGAGTTGCAAAAGCAATACTGTAATTAGAGCTGTGAATATCGTCTGGCAACAAATTTTCTTTGTAGTTTGAAGGAGTGAGAATTCCTATTGATTGTATTTGATATATTTGATATGAGTTTCATCAAAGTACACCAAAGAGACACACTGACTTCTTAATATTTCTCCAACACTTCGAATGTGACAACCGCTAATTGTTATCATTTTAGTATGTGATAGACTTTTCTTCAATATCCAGGCTTATATCTATAAAAGTTTTAGCACTTTTCTTTCCTATCTAGAATTTTACATTTAGAACATTAGAGGCAGGAGTAGGCTATAAATACCAACAGAACACTGGAGTCAAAGTTTTACCCCTTCAATTTTTATATCACATCGAAAGTTAAAAGTATTCTCTGCTTAGAAACTGTAAATATCAAATGGTTTGTAATTAGATATCATCTCATCTAATACCCTGATTTCAACAGAGTATATATAAACTGTGCAAGATAGAAGGTTACTTTGTAGTTCAAAGATCTTTACAAACTTGAGGATGACGGATTCCCTAAATTTATTACAATGCTCAGTGAGTCAACTAACCAAAACCCTAAAAATGAGAAAATGGATTTAATTTAAATTTTAAAATTCAACCTCTTGACTTAATGCTTCCACTTAAATATATAGAAATTTATCTTTTCAATATTTCTTATAGAATCTAGCACAGCTCACAGAAACAAATAATGGAAGAGTAAGAATGTGGTCAAATAGTTGGTAGCACGGTAGTAACATTGTTTTCTTTGATTTAGGGGTATTTTAATGTTTAGTCTGAAATAAACATTTTAAAATTAAAAGACGATTTTTAAAAAATGCTAAATACACAGACATGGAATCTAAGTATTCTTATAAGATCTTAGAAGATACTTGGTTCAATTCCCATTTGACATTTTGTAATTTGTTCCAGGTGCACATACTGTGGTCTTGGGAGTAACCTTCTTCTGCGCAGGAGAAATCTGAGGAACAGTGATGAGAAGCTGGTGATGAGATCAGGGAGGTGTTCATTCTGCTCTGGCCACACACTAACGTGCCAAAATGGGCTTGCTTTTATTTTTTTCCTTTCTATTCAATGTTGTTTAAAGAAAACAAAGAAACAAGAACATATTTGCTTTATATGAAATAAAAATTAACTCACACTCTATTAAAAAGGATATTAACAAACTGTTTGGTCTTGTTATCTGAAGCCAAAGAAATGTATGTATTTTTAAATAAAACCCGATTGTTCTTGTTTTATATCCAAAAAGACAAACCAGAGAAAACTTTTAAAGATTCCCTTTCAGACATACCTATTTGAAAATGGTACTAAAATAGAGATAAAAGTGACTCTGTGTTCTAGCTATTTTACTAAAAACAGTATTTAAGATGTGCTTTATAATTATTAATTTTTATGTACATATAAAAATCTGTATACATATACATACATATGTGCTCATATATATATATACACATATATATGTATATAAAAGGACTTCTGTGGTGCAGATTACATTCTATCCTTCCTCTGGATTCTCATTCTTTCTTTCTTTCATGCGCTTTTGTTGCTAAAAGCCCTTTGGGGGTTCATTTGACAGTCTCTTAAGAGCCTCGGTTGCTTGTTCAAAGTCTTATTCAGTCTCATTTTCTGCTGTTTTGTGGCTGGAGGCACACTTCTTTTATCCAACCCTTCCAAGAGTTTAAGCTCTGACTTCTCTTTATTGTCTGTCCTCAATCTGTTGCAGACCAGTGAGATCCTTCCCTTACTTCATTGCTTTCTGAAACACCTTTTTAAAAACAGCAAGAAGCCAAGTACTCTGACATACTGACTCATTCCCAACCACTTCTCCTGAGCTCCACACTCCGTTGAGACTTTGTAAACCTGGCAAATTATCATAAGCTGCTATTTTCCCCAACATTTACTATGATATAAAATAGTTTTCAGCTTTCCTGTTGGCTAAATCGGTTTCCTTGTTGCCCGATAACTGACAGCTGAGCTAACGTCATGACTTTTATTTATTTATTTTTAGCCCTACAACTCTAGCCTGGCTTTTATACTCAAATTTCTATCATTGAAAAACAAGTCCCCTCCCCTATTTTAGTTTACCAATAAAAATTAGAGTGTATATTCTTAATTTTTTTTACATACCTGTTTGAAGAATAATATATGCCAATATTTTAGAGAACTTTTTTTTTTTTTCTGTATTGATGCTAAATATTCTATGTGTTGCAATGGGGAGAATTAGTAAGATGTGTAAGGAGAACTCTTTCTCTTTTTTTTTTAGGCATTTGTGATTACAGAGCTGTTAGATATTTGTTCTTAAAATTCTTTATTTTCTTTCCTGTTTAATTAAATTAAACTAGCCACACATATTAATTTATGTAAAATGAGTTTGAAAGTTTTTTGTGTATTGAGGTGACAAGATGTATTCATGTCATGTTAGCAAGGAAATCTATACGACATTTTAAAAGAAAATCAAGTTAAGTTAATGAGATGATTTTGCAAAAAATCAACCCACAGAAAGCACATCAGGCCTTTACAAATAAATAACAGAAATAGTTGACAGAACAAAAGATTTCACAAGATGGTTTATCTGTCTTCTCCTCTGTTGTCACAAATAAGCCATCTACAATTACTGGGTAAATTGAGCATGTAAGTAAAATTAAAGATATTTTATAAGTGAGAAATGAAGATGGGTACTAGTGTTACTTCAGAAATGTTGCAAAATAAATTTTAAGTACTAATTTTTCATAAAAATTAAAGGAAACTGAATTTAAAATTGTTCAGAAGCTTTATTAATGTATTCAACATAAAAATATGAGAACTCACCCACCAAAAGTTTTACAACTTTCTGCAATATTTTGGATTAAAGATACATTTCCAAGCAATGAGCTCCCCTGTTGGTCCTAGGAAGCACCTTATCCTTTCGTACCCAGAGCATTACTTTTCACCATGACTGTGGCCATTTCAAAATATCTCAAGAAAGCATCTTAAAAAAGTACATAAATATTTTGCCTATACTATACAAAGTATAAATGCATTGCCTTATATAAATAAGGGCAAATATGAACACTCTCAAATACATACATTTCATCTTTTTTTCACTAATTTTTAAATAAGATTTTTCTTCTGGATAAATAACCTTTAAGTATAAGAAATCTTCAAAAGGTTTAAAGAAGAAAAAAAGTTTTTCCTGGTAACAACCTCGTAAAGCCAAAATGGCTACAAAGTATATGAGATATTTACAGGCTAAATATCAAACAGGAATCACATTTCTGTTAGGGGTTCATAATCTTCAAATAAATGTATGTAATTGCAAATTGTAAAATAAAGAGAGTCTTTCATGAAATACATCTGTATATACAGTAATGTGGGTGATGTGGCCCCCACAAATTTCCAAGTGTCTAATCCCTCCTTAAGAAATTGGTGTGCATGGTCTAAACAGTGTCTATTTCTGGTGTCTTGCATTCAGATTAGGTCACTCTGCTCCATACTTTGTGTTAAAATCATAAATAACTTAAAATGAGATAAGAAAGTAGTAAATCAGTTTAATTAAAATAGCTAATTTAAGGCATAGTTTAATTGAGAAATACAAGCCCAACAATAACTATTACACAAAGTTCTGGCCTTCCCCTAGCAGACATAGAAAATCAATATCCATCTAGCCCAGAGTCAGGGTCTTTGCTGGATCCTTACAATAAGGAGCAAAGATCTCTAGGCCCATACTGTTCTTGAAACTTTAAATCTGTGTCTGTCTTTTCATTTTTCTTCATTCTTCCATCTCCACCACACACTGGGAAAGAACCACTGTAAAGTTTGGGGCTGATTCCCTAACACCGTAAACACATGAAAAATATGTTTTTATCAATTAAAAAAAAGCAAAATTCAAAGTAAAGCTAATTAATTGTCAAATGAATGAGATAAAAGTATAATATCCCCAACCTAGTAACCATGATTAAAGAAGAGTTTATAAAATATATATTTAATATATTATTTTAGTTTATCACTTAAAAATATGCAACATCTAGATTTTAAGAAAGTCCTACCATTTTATAAATCTAAACTCCTGTGAGTATTTATAAAGCTCTCTGAATGAGCTTCTCTGAGTCCCCATCATTGAGCCTGAGCTCGGGAGAAATCACACTGAAAACTTTCTCCTCTAAAAATCCTTTTCTAACATCCTGCATCTCTCTAGATAGTGCCATATTCTTTTGAAGACTGGAGTAGGGTAGATAGTGGTGGGTTACACAGTTAGTTTTATGTATTTGAATAGTTAATCTAGTCTCACTTTGCAGTAAAGGAAGTAGGTTTTAATGATCAATGCATTTTACTAAATTACCCAGAGCTTATTGGTAACAGCAATTTATTACACCAATTTATACTCTCAACCATCAAAAATAGTTATAAAACCTCAAGAAGTGGGAAAACATTTTTTATATTTTCCCAGATATCTACCAATATAATGGTCTTTCCCCCCGATTTTTGAATTTCTATCTCTTATTACATCTTTTCTCCTTAAACAACTAACATTGACAATTTATTTACAGTACACACATACATCAAGCAGGCATTAAATTACAAGATAAATAGTAATATTTTTGCTGAAAATCCACTACTATTTCACAATATTTTAAATTTGGTTAATATTAGAAGAGATCAATATGTGATCAAGAGCTTTCATGGGACAAAAAGTGGTTAAATTTTAACCACACTTTTAAGGTCATTTCAAACTAAAAAAAGAACTTGAATATGTTGAGGAATATGTTGATTTTAAAGCAAAAATGTTAATTTAAAAATAAACATGAGTTCCATATATTCATAATTTTAAAAGTAACAAGTAAGTAAACCAATCCTTTCAAAATCCAAGAAAGTTATTTTGTGAATATCAGCGAATTGATTTTAAACTTTATATGATATGGACACAGAAATGATCTAGAATAAACACTATATGAAAGGATACAAAGTTTGAGGACTGACAGTACCCAAACCCAAGCCTTAATGTAAATTTACAGTACTCAAAGCAATGCAGTACTGGTGAAAGAATAGAAAAACATATTGAGGGAGAGAACAGAAAGCTGACAAACAGACCAACCTAAATATAGTTACCTGACCTTGGACAAAGAATTAAAGACAATGCAATGCTGGTGGAAACCACTGAGCATCCACGTGCAAAAAACTGATTCTGAGCCCAGACCTACACATGTCACAAAACTAACTCAAATGGATCATAAATATAAAGGTCAACTGCAACCTCCTAAAACATAACATAGAAGAAAATCAGGATGTCTTTGAGATGGTGATAACTATTTAGAGGTAGTACCAATGGCACAATCTATAAAAGGAAAAATTGATAAATTGAACTTCATTAAATACTTCTACTTTGCAAAGACACTGCCAAGATAACAAGGCAAGTGATAGTCTGGGAGGAAATATTTGCAAAAGATGCATTTGATAGACTGTTATCCAAAATATACAAACAACTCCTAGACTCAACAATAGGGAAACAAAAGAACCCAATTAAAGCAACAGAAAAACATACCTCATCAAAGATGACATGTGAATGAAAAATAAACATATTCAAAATGTTCCACATCATATGTTATTAGGGAGCTGAAAACTGAAAGAATGAAATCCATTATATACCTATTAAAGTGGCAAAAATCAAGAATACTGACAACAATAAAAGCTGGTGGGGGTGTGGAGCCACAGGAACTGTCATTCATTGCTGGTGGAATGCAAAATGGTACAGCCATTTGGAAATTTCTTTCAAAACTAAAAATAAATACTCAAGCCATAAAATTTAGTGATTGGGTTCTTTGATATTTACTCAACTGCATACTGCTAATAATAGCTTTATTTATACTCACAAATTAAAAACAACCATAATATCTTTCAGTAGGTAGACAGATAAATGGACGATAGCACCTTCAGACTATAAATATTATTTAGTGCTAAAAAGAAAAGTGCTATCAAGCAATAAAATATATTAAGTCTTAAAAGGCTACATGATATATGATGCCAACTGTATGGCATTTTAGAAAAGGAAAAACTAAAATTCTTATGGTTTCATGCCTTAGGTTCAAGTCTGTTATCTATTGTAAATTAATTTTTGTTAGTGGTGAGAGGTGCAGATTCTGATTCAATCCTCTATATGTGGGTATCTAATTTTCCCAGTACCGTTTATTGCCTAAAGATTCCCTTTCTCTATGTATGTTATTGTCCACTTGTTTAAGGATCAGATGGCAATATGAAAATGGTTTGTTATCTGAGTTTTCTGTGAGAAAATATTGAAAAAACTTTTGTAAACATTGCCGTAGGTAAAGAATTTTTGAAGAATACCCCCAAAGCAATCACATCAATAACAAAAACAAATAAATGGGACCTGATTAAACTTCAAAGCTACCACCCAACCAGGGAAACAATCAATACCGCAAAAAGATAATCCATTGAACAACAGAAAATATTTGCATGCTATGCATCCAATAAAAGGCTAAAAACCAGAATCTATAAGAATTCAAACCAGAGTCTATAAAGAATTCAAGAAAACCATCAAGAAAAAAAAAAAAATCAAACAATCCCATAAAAAATGGACCTAAAACATGTACCAAGCTCTTTCAAGAAAGTAGACTAATGACCAATAAACACATGAACAAATGTTCAATGTCCCTAATCATCTGCAAAATGCAAAACAACAGCACAATGAAGTATTACCTAAATCCAGTGAGAATGGTTATATATATACATATATATATATATACATATATATATATATATATTTATTTATATATATAAAATCTCCAAACTAAAGATGCTGTTGTGGTTGCAGAGAGAAAGGAACTTCTTTTCGCATCCACACCTGGGTCTGCATCTAGTGTGTGGTATGACCTCTGTGGGCAGTTGTATGGAGATACCTCAAATAACTGAAAGTAGATCTACCATTTGATCCACAAATCCCGCTGTTAGGTATTTACTCAAAGCGGGGGAAAAAGTCATTTTATAAAAAAGACATATACACTTGAATATTTTGTACCTCAATTCACAATGCAAAGATGTGGAATCAACCCAAGTGCCCATTAATACCTGAGTGGATTAATAGAATGTGATATATATATATATCACAGAGTACTACTCAGCCATAAAAAATTGGTGAACTAATACTTTTGTAATAATTTGTATGTAACTAGAAACCATTATTCTGAGTGTAGTATTCCAAGAATGAAAAAACAAACACCATATACACTCCCTATTCAGGTGGAGCTAATCAATCACTACCCAAGGGCACAGTTAGGTGGTGGCAGAAGAGGGGGGTAAATTCACACTTCACAGATATAATACACACTATTTGGGTGATGGACATACTTACAACTCTGATTCAAACTGTACAAAAGTGATTCAAATGATCAAAACATTCTGAAATTAAAATAATAATAATGAAAGAAAAGGTAAAACTATAGAGATGGTAAATAATAAAATCAGTGGTTGCCAGTGGTTAGAGGAAGGGAGGAATGAATAGGGACAGCACAGAGAAACATTAGAGCATTAAAACAGTCTATACGATAATTTAATGGTATTACGGTATGTGGCATTATACATTCATTAAAAGTCCAATTAACCAAAGGTATACAAAGAATATACAACAACGAGAGTTAACTCTCATGCAAACTATGGATGATCATGTTGTGTCAATGTAGGTTCATCAATTGTTACAAACGTCCTAGTCTGGGGGAGGATGCTGAGAGTGTGGAAGGCTGTTCATGTGTTGGAGAAGGGAGGTATAGGAGGATTCTCTATACTTTCTGCTTAATTTGCTATGAACTGAAATATGCTTTAAAATATAAAGCCTATTTTTAAAAAGTAAATAAATTTTAAAATTAAAAGAACAGAAGTGTTTATAGCAAAATTTACATTTTCTAATGAAGAAGTTTGTGTCTGTGGACTAATTTAGTACTGAATTTTCACTAGAAAATTTGACAATGTGACCCATGCCTAATATGTATTTAAAATGATAAAATCATAAATATTGATATCTTTGGCTGTTCGTATTTGTTTGTTTGATTTCATTTTGCTCAACAAAAGCACAATATGAAAAATCTTTTCTAAGACATCCAGGCTTTTCAGGATGGCTTGAAGTTCATCTTTTAATTGTATGTGATTTAAACTGAATTATCTTTAAGAGAACCTTCAATGACTATTACTGCAAATTAGAAATTATTCAAATCCTGGATTCAGAAAAAATACTGCAAATGTCTAATGCAGGCATATATAATAAAAAAAAAAAGAATTTCTTGGGGACCACCAAGATAATTTGGACATTTTCTAGAAGGTCATCTCCATTCAGATCTGGATGAAGTGCATCATTTTGAGTCAAGGGCTAAATGTTTCTGAATCTTCTAAAAATGTTAAGGGAAGAACCAAATCCAGATTTCAAAATAAAGTTTTATCAACTTTTAGAAAATTGGAAATGGATTTAGTTTAATTAGTACTGTTATGCCAATATGCCCATGTGTGCTCTGGGAACTGTCTCCTTGGGCAACCAATTTGTAAGCTTTAATATAGTTTCTCATCAATTAATAAAACCAAAAAAAATTCCCCAAAGTCAACTTACATCAGAGTAAATTTCAACAGTACAAAAGGCAGAGTCTATATTTAATAACTGAACACTAAGGAAACAGAATGGAAGAAAAAGCATCCAATGTACTCAGCCCTACTATGAAACCAATTTATGGCTTTCATATGAAAGCTATAACCCAGTTATAACCTAAGAATATGGGGAAGGGGGAGGATTGGCAGAGGGAGGGTGATTGGTGGGATTACACCTACGGTCCATCTTACAAGGGTACATGTGAAACTTAGTAAATGTAGAATATAAATGTCTTAAAACAATAACTAAGAAAATGCCAGGAAGGCTATGTTAACCAGTTTGATGAAAATATGTCAAATGGCCTATAAAACCAGTGTATGGTGTCCCATGATCACATTAATGTGCACAGCTATGATTTAACAATAAAATAAAATAAAAAAAAAAAAAAGAAGACACTTCATCAGGCCTAAGGACAGACTCACTGTAAATGGGAAAAATTCCTTGCTTTTTATTGAAGGAAATAAATACATGTTATTTAAAGTAGAAAAAATAAATAAAATGGAAATAAAATGTAAAGCATTTACATGTGAGAGAATGTGTTACACTTTTAAATAAAATTCTTCATATTTTCATGTATGTAGATGTACACATGCATAAGATAATGATGAGATCTATTTTTCTCAGATTACTTGAGTGACATTTAGAAAAATAAAAACCAGTGGTTTGGCTATTGGGAAGAGTTTAATAATAATTTTGCAATACAAACAGATCATAATTTTCACTTTTCTGCTCTTAATGCAATTACCTTAATGAATTATCTAAAGTAATATGTATATAATGTTGTCTTCTCTTGATAAACACTATAGCAAGCTTGTACCAACAATGTAGAATCTTTCTGAATTTAGATTACTAGTGTTACTTTTACTTTGAATATTAAACTTATAATTCATTTTTTAAAAATCAGTAGACAATGTCTTTAGAGGAAGATCTTCAGTGATAGAATATTAGATTTTTCTTTATGATCTTGGGTTGTTTCCCTTTACAAGTGAAAACATAGTCTATTCATTTAGGAATTATCCCTTTTGACTTGACCAACTATTTCATTTTGATTCAAATTGTATTCTATACAAAACTTTTTTTAAAACTGTTTTACTTTTTCTCTAACATAAAGGCAAATTACAAATAGGCATTTTCAAAAAAGGAACCAGAATTCCTGAAAATTTAAAGCATGGTTGCTGAAATTCTAAGAATAAAGCAAAACTCAATAGGTAATCTGAATGATTACAAGGATAGTGTTGAAAAAGAGCAGAAAATTATCAGAAGGTGGTACACATTGATTATAAACATTCATGATGAAGAGATGATTGATACCAAGAAGGTGATAATCTAAATCAAAATCAACAATTGAACAAAATAAGGAAAACTTTCATAGGTTAAAACCTTAAGTCAAGCTTTTGAAGACAAGTCAGACCCCTGTGTTCATATCATATCTAATAAAACTAGAGTCACATTTAAACACATATGTTAAAATTTGCAAAAATTGAAGCTATGAAACTACTGGATACCACTCAAAGTAAAAGAGAAAACTAAAGAAAACCTGGGTACATATTCAAGTAATTGTATTGTAGAATTATTTTTATAAGAATGGAATATAGAAAAAGGGGGCAAATAAAGTCATTTTGGTTTATTTAATGACAGACATATTTCTTACTGTGAGCCTTTTATGAGAAAATTTACTTGAGAATATGTTATAGCAAAATAAGAAATAGATATATAAGTGAAAATATAGAGAATGAAACTAATTGTTCAAAATTTAGAGTTTGCCTTAAATAAT
This sequence comes from Loris lydekkerianus, assembly GCA_963574355.1. Lineage (NCBI taxonomy): Eukaryota > Metazoa > Chordata > Mammalia > Primates > Lorisidae > Loris > Loris lydekkerianus. The sequence goes on along the minus strand of CAUYPK010028389.1, from coordinate 1,619 downwards.
TGCTGAATTTGCTATTCTATATTGTCTCTCTCTCTCTCTCTCTCTCTCTCTCTCTCTATATATATATATATATATATATATATATATATAGCTAGATCGCTCTCTCTCTATATATATATATATAGAAAAAAATATATATATATTGGAAAAAATTATTTACAGCAAATAAGAGAATTTGGGGTTTGCTTGGTTTAGAGATCAATGAAATTGTCACCTTATTCACTAGCACAACTCTGGCAAAAAATTACAATAGGGAAAAGAATTTCTTTCATAAATTCACAAAATCTATAAATATATAAGAATAAATTTTAAAATGTATATGCAAATATTTTGGAAAACTATTTAAAATATTAATGTATAGAAAATGCTTGGATGAGAAGCACTATTATGGCAGAAGAATTAGTTCTTTAATTTAACCTAAGAAATGTAACCCCCACTAAAAATTTACTTTAAAGTTGCAATAGAGACATTTTCCAGCTTTACATTAAAACACTACGTAGAGCTACCCTGTGTCAAAATACATAGATAAAAGTGGATCAGAAAAGAAAATGAGGGGAGAAAAAGGCTAATACGGGAAAAAAGGCTGCAAGTTTTCTATGTTATTAAGACAGAATTTTAAGGCAGTATAGGAGCGTGAATTTTGACCAGGGTTTGTGAGTGTGTGTGTGTTTGGTATATCTCTGCCTAGATCTACGCCTACATTTATATATTTTTTTCTTTTCAGTCTCATGTGGTACATGTATACCATGGAATACTATGCAGCCTTAAAGAAAGATGGAGATTTTACCTCTTTCATGTTTACATGGATGGAGCTGGAACATATTCTCCTTAGCAAAGTATCCCAGGAACGGAAGAAAAAGTATCCAATGTACTCAGCCCTACTATGAAGCTAAACTATAGCTCTCACATGAAGGCTATAACCCAACTATACCACAAGACTATGGGGAAAGTACCAAAGAAGGGGAAGGGAGGGGGGAGGTTTGAGTGGAGGGAGGATGATGGGTTGGGCCACATCTATGGTGCATATTTTTATCTATAATAAAAAAAAAAAAAAAACAAAACTGGACTAGGCTTGCCTGCTTTTCATGAGGGTTTTATATAGAGGCTTCTGTTCAGCGCTTCGCCCTGCCGTTAAAATGGTTAACAGATAAACCGATATGGGTTGAACAGTGGCTGCTCCCTTATGAAAAATTAGAAGCACTTCATAATATAATTGAAGAAGAGTTCAGAGCAGGACATGTTATGCCCACTACAAGTAATTGGAATAGCCCAGTATTTCTAGTAAAAAAGAAATCTGGAAAATGGAGAATGGTGACTGATTTAAGACGAATCAATGCAATTATTTCTCAGATGGGAAGTGCTCAATTTGAAATACCTAACCCATCTCTAATTCCTAAAACTTATTCTATTATTATAATTGATTTAAAAGACTGTTTCTTTACCATTCCCCTTCATCCTGACGATGCCAAAAGATTTGCTTTTACTATTCCTGCCTTGAACTCAGAAAAACCTGCAAGACGCTTCCATTGGAAGGTCCTTCCTCAAGGCATGTTGAATAGCCCCACCTTATGTCAACTTTTTGTAAATCAGCCCTTAGAGAGAGTAAGGACACTTTTCCC
>CAUYPK010028388.1:0-44545 GCA_963574355.1 Loris lydekkerianus | reverse complement strand
GTGCTTTAAACTTCTTTCAAAAATAATTAGTGATCTTTAAAAATTTTCACTGCACACCTAAGATCCTCTCATGGCACACTGGCTGAAAAATCATTGGTCTAGGAGGTCAAAACCATTTTCATAACAATGCTAAGAAGTTATTTGCCGTTTTCTCTCTCATTCTCTCGTAAGTGTACAGTGGAATTTTCCAGAGGCTACATGACAGTGAGATGGTCATAGCCTGAGCACAGAGGCAGATCCTCTGTGAAGCTAGATAGTAAAGGACTTTGCAAAATGTAAAACAGTGCCACTCTTGGCTCACACCTGTAATCGTAGCACTCTGGGAGGCTGAGATGGGTGGATTGCCTGAGCCCACAGTTTTGAGAGCAGCCTGAGCCTAAATGAGACCTCATCTCTAAAAATAGCTGGGCGTTGTGGCAGGCACCTGTAGTCCCAGCTACTTTGGGAGGCTGAGGCAGGAGAATTGCTTAAGCCCAAGAGTTTGAGGTTGCTGTGAGCTATGAGGCCACCGCCCTCTATTGAGGGTGACATAGTAAGACTCAAAAAAGAAAAAAAGAAGTTATTTTTCATAAAGTTACTTAGCTTGACATGTAATAGGCTTATTCTCATTTTTAAATGAATAGATATTTCAAATTTTTTCTTAGCTTTAATTTTGAATAAACATATTAATAGATAGAGCCCACATAAACAAAGGTTCTTTGGGGTCCTATGTTCAAGAGTGTAAAAAGACCAAACATTTGGGAATGACTGACTTATACCATGTCCTCATATCTTTGAGGACATCAGTTTAAAGTCATCCAGTACCTACAATTTACTTTGACAACTTCCCTGTTGTTGGATATTGAGGTTGCCTCCAATCTTTTGCTGTTATATAGGCAACACTACAGTAAACATTTTTGTTGCTAAATCTTTCTGCATAGCCATATGTATTTCCTGGGTAGCAGAGAATACATAGCCCGAAAGCTTTTTTATGATTACATTTGCTCTGGGCTAAAAATATTAGCCAGAAGCAACTTGCCATGAAAGGGAGGTGGGGTCCCAGTTTCTACAGTTAGTTGGAGGACTTCAACCCCAAGGCCAGGACAGTCCCTTCCCAGAAAGCCTTACTGATATAAGAAAGGAGCCTGAGCATGGCTAGCTCTGAGGAAGGTGGGGGTGGACTGAGAGGGCTGGGTTGCCTGTCCATTCCAACTAAGGCAGGTGGGCAGGTGCTCACACACTGGGCAGGTAGAAGTGGTCCTTGGCGCGGTGCTGCAGTGCAGCCAGCTTGGACACCTGCTGTAGCTGCTGTTCGCTGGGCCGGCTGGCCGGCACACTGCTGAAGAAGCCCTTCAGGTAGTCAGGCAGGACCTGTGAGGAACAGTTGGGTGAGGTCCTGCCCGTGCATACTCAGCATTCACCTGCAGGGGGCCTGGAGACATGCAATTCTACTGATTCAAACCTCATCCTCTTCTGGGGTAGGATGGCCTGTCACTTTCCTGGGCTTTGGGGAACAAGGACAGAACAGGAAGGTGAGTTGTGAGGGCTGTGGCCTTGAAGCCCATGACAGAATCCCCATAGTGACCTTGCTGGTAGAAATAGCATCAGTGCTGCAGCGTGCACAAGTGTCCATCAGCCCCCCACTTCTCAACACCAAACGTGCTCCAGCATTAACTTGTGGGCTTGCCAAAACAGACTATGGGCTGTGTCCCCAGAGACTCTGACCCAGTTGATCTGGGGTGGGACTGGAGGATTTGCATCAAGTTTTTGCCAGTCCCTAAGTCTCACACTGATTAGCACAGTACTAGGGCTAGGCTGGCTAGGCCGTGTGTCCACAAAAGGTAAGCGACCATATTCTGTGTGTGGAACTGCTGAAGCTTTTGACACCAGTCCCACAAGAGCACCCTTTTTGTCAAAGTACTTCCACAAGTATTGTGGTGAGGAAGAACCCAGAATTTGCAAACTCTATGATCTTAGTGGACTTGCAAGTCTCAAAGGGGGATAACACATGGACAAAAGTGACAATATTAGCAAAGCCCTGCTCAGGCCTGTGAGCAAGGGTCAGGCCAACGTTCACAGAAGAAATCAGAAGGAAGGAGGAACTCAGAGAGGAACTCATGGAAGAGTGCTGTTCAGGAGCAGCCCTACTGGGGAGGACTCAGATGAGCAGAAGCAGGAACAGTCCAGACAGAGTGACAACATGGGCAAAGGCCCAGGAATGAGGTAATGAGGATGATGGTATAGTTGTGACTGCTCTGAATAGACCAGGTAGGGGAGTGAAGGCATCAGGGTTAGAAATGCCCATGGGGCCCAGGTGTCATGGCTCACACTTGTAATCACAGCAATTTGAGAGGCTGAGGTAGGAGGATCACTTTACTCTAGTCCAGGAGTTTGATGCTGCAGTGAGCTATGATTGCACCACTACACTCCAGCCTGGGTAACAGTGAAATTTTTTCTTAAATTAAGAAAAGTTGGGCTCGGCGCTGGTGGCTCAAGTGCCTAGGGTACCAGCCACATACACCTGAGCTGGTGGGCTCGAATCCAGCCCAGATGGCCAACGGCTGCAACCAAAACAAAACAAAACAAAACAAAAAAAAGCTGGGTGTTGTGACAGGCGCCTGTGGTCCTAGCTACTTGGGAGGCAGAGGCAGGAGAATCGCATCAGTCCAGAAGTTGGAGGTTGCTGTGAGTTGTGATGCCACAGCACTCTACCTAGGGCGACAGATTGAGGCTCTGTCTCAATAAAAAAGAAAAGAAAAGTTGGCTCGGAGTCTGTGGCTCAAGCAGCTAAGACGCCAGGTGGGCATCACCAGAGCTGGCAGGTTCGAATCCAGCCTGGACCTGCCAAACAACAATGACAATTACAACCAAAAAATAGCCGGGTGTTGTGGCGGGCGCCTATGGTACCAGCTACTTGTGAGGCTGAGGCAAGAGAATCGGTTAAGCCCAGGAGTTTGAGGTTGCTGTGAGCTGTGATGCAACAGCACTCTACCTAGGGCAACAGCTTGAGGCTCTGTTTCAAAAAAAAAAAAAAAAAAATTTTTCTGGGCAGCGCCTTGGCTCAGTGAGTAGGGTGCCAGCCCCAAATACCGAGGGTGGTGGGTTCAAACCCGGCCCTGACCAAACTGCAAAAAAATAGCCAGGCATTGTGGCAGGCACCTGTAGTCCCAGCTACTCTGGAGGATGAGGCAAGAGAATTGCCTAAACCCAGAAGCTGGAGGTTGCTGTGAGCTGTGACGTCATAGCACTCTACTGAGGGCGATAAAGTGAGACTTTGTCTCTAAAAAGAAATCACCTGGGTTTAGGTGATTCTCTTGCCTCAGCCTCCCGAGTAGCTGTGACTACAGGCGCCTGCTACAACACCCGGGTATTTTTTTTGTTGCGGTTTGGCCGGGGCTGGGTTTGAACCCACCACCATTGGTATATGGGGCCAGCGCCCTGCTCACTGAGCCACAGGCGCCGCCCGAAAATTTTTTTCTTAAATGTCATGGTATATGCACTCATGACATCCCAGCATTTTAGGTGCACTTTGGGAAGCCAAAGTGGGAAGATCACTTGAGGCTAGGAATTTGAGACCAACCTGGGCAACATAGTGAGACCCCATCTCTAAAAAAAAAAAAAAAAAATCTTTTTTTAATTAGCTGGGCATGGCTCAGTGCCCATAGCACAGTGGTTATGGTGCCAGCCACATACACTGAGGGTGGTAGGTTCCAACTTGGCCCGGGCCAGCTAAACAACTGCAACAAAAAAATAGCTGGGCATTGTGGCGAGTGCCTGTAGTCCCAACTACTTGGGAGGCTGAGGCAAGAGAATTACTTAAGTCCAAGAGTTTGAGGTTGCTGTGAGCTGAGATACCACAGCACTCTACTGAGGGCAACATAGTGAGACTCTGTTTCAAAAAAAAAAAAAAAATTAGCTGGGCATGGTGAGGTGTGCCTGTAGGCCTCAGAGGTCCTCAAAGTTTTTAAACAGGGGGCCAGTTCACTGTCCCTCAGACCGTTGGAGGGCTGGACTATAGTTTTAAAAAAAAACTATGAACAAATTCCTATGCACACTGCACTTATCTTATTTTGAAGTAAAAAAAACAAAACAGAAACAAATACAATCACACCGCCTCATGTGGCCTACGGGCCGCAGTTTGAGGACCCCTGCACGCCTAACTACTTGAAAAGAGGCAGGAGAAGCCCTTGAATCAGGGGTTCAAATCTTCAGTAAGCTGTGATCACACCACTACACTCCAGCCTGGGTGACAGAGTGAAACCCTGTCTCTTAAAAAAATAAAAAATTAAAATTAAATAAATGACTACAGGGTTTAACTCATGAAGGCCTCGAATGTCAAGGATGTGGAGTCTGACCTCATGGGCCCTTGGACACACAGAAGGCACCATCTGTACCGACCTGGTTGTAGTGCATGGTAACGTATAGCTCATTCTCAAACTTGAGTGGCTGATCCCAGAGCACACGCCGGAACCAGAGCATGTAGCTACCATCCACCTGCTCCATCTCTGAGGCCACGTCAAGGATGTAGGTGCGGCGGCTAAGTGGGCACACATGCTGGCCTACAGAGAGGAGGGAGGCAAAGCTAGATAAGGCATGCATGTGCACCTGTACAGAGCATGCGTGCAGACCCTTACCTGCCACCTAGGTGGGGCATCACCCTGGCTAAGGCCACCTCTCTGATCTGGGACACAGCATCTTTGTTAAAGGACAGCATATTTAGGGAATAGGATGCCCTGTGTTTTACTGAAATATTGATGACCACACATGAGAATAATTCCAATTCAAAGCTATAAGTAATATTCCATTTTCCCCCAGGGAGGGGTGGGATGTTGAAGAGGGTAGCCTGTCCCCCAAGATCTGGCGAAGCACCCTGGGTGCTCTGAAAAGGCCCAGCCCATTTCCAGAGAAGGCAGGGTACAAGGAGAACCACAACAGGCCTCTGACTATGAGACTCAGTGAGTGCCTTTCTACAGATCTCCTGTAGGAGAGATCTCTTGCTGGGCATCTGGTGTGGGTGGGGAGGACTGGGGTCTGAACCCAGAAGGAGGCTCAAGTTCTTCCCTCTTGCACTGACACTTCTGGCACCTGTCCCACACACAGAGTAAAATCTTACCAAAGAGGGAGTTTTGGAGTGGTATATAGACTCCTGAGCCCAGACTTCCTGGGTTCAAATCCCCACCATGTATGACTATGTCACTTAACTTCTATGGTAGGCTGAATAACTTCACCTCCAAAGATAACCAGGTCCTAAGCCCCAGAACTTGTGAATATGTTACTTTCATGGCAAAAGGCACTTTGCAGATATGATTAAGTTAAGGATTATCTAGGTGCACCTAGTGTAAGCACAAGGGTCCTTATGGGAGGGAGGAAGGAGGATCAGAGTCAGAGAAGGGGATGTGAGGCTGGAAGCAGAGATTGGAGGATAGAGCGATTTGAAGATTCTGTTGCTGGTTTTGGAGAGGAAGGAAGGGGCCATGAGCTGAGGAATAGGGACAACATCTAGAAACTGGAAAAGGCAAGAAAACAGATTATCCCTGAGGAGAAGGAACACAGCCCTGAAGACACTCTCACTTTAGGATTCTGACTTCCAGAATTGTAACATAATAAAATTTGTATTGTCTAAAGTGACTAAAGTTTGTGGTAATTTGTTATAGCAGCCATAGGAAACCAGGAGTCTTCCTGGGGCTCAGTTTCTCTGTTTTTAAGGGCAGATGGTAGTAGACTCCCTTCACAGGGTTGTGGTAATTATAAGGGTTTATGGAATTAAATGATTTGAACTTTGCCTTTGACACAGTATCTGTTCAATAAATGCTAGTTATTAGGACTGTTTTGCTACTGCCATTCCCTCCCCCAACATCTTAGCTGGACTTGGGCAGACAGGGTTGAGGACCCCCAGCTGAGGGCTGAGGCAGAGGTGGGAAGAGCTGGCTAGAGGTAGCTGGAGCTCACCAGCTGGTGGCAGGAAGCAAGCCCATGATTAGAATGGGCAGGCAGCAGATGGAAGGGCTTTGGGTCCCAGGAACCCTCCAGAGAATGGCCCAGCAAGACCTCGAAGGGGCTCCCATGGCCACTTTTAGGGCATGAACAGCAGGAGTACATGTGTATTAATGAAAATCTTCCCATGATATAAGGTCCTTGAGGGCAGGGCCCATATCCTCCCACTGAGCAGGGCCTGAGAGGCAATAGGAGGAATCAAGAGAGGTCCTGGTCCACCACAAGCTCCCAGTCTGGCAGGCAGGGCTTATACAAAACAAATCAAGAAAGACAGATGAAGGGCTGGGGGCATTTAATATACAGAGGTCCTTCCATGTGGGGGCTGGGGGCTTCCTATGAAAGTGGCACCTGATCTGGGCTTTAAAATCTAGCTGGAGGCCAAAGGCACTGAGGTGGGAATGAGCCCAGCGGTGCTTGGTCCTCCTGGCCACTCACCTCGGTTGGTGACAACGAAGATAACATACTCATCAAAGGCCTCGGGCCGAGTCAGAGCCATCTCAGCACAGATCTCCTGCACCACATCCAGGGCCACCTGGGGAGGAGGGTGAGACTGTGCCAGCTGGGCCTGACCTCTGTCCTCCCAGCCTCACCTAGGCCTGGGAGGCCGAGTACAAAGTTCCTTAGCTCTCTTCACAGGATCTACCTGGCAATCTCAGAATTGGCCTCATGCAGGGAAGGAACACGGCTTTTGGAGCCTGAAACTTGGGTTCAAATTCTGCCTTTGTCCCTTACTTGCGGTATGACCCTCAGCTGGGGGCTTGACCTCTCTGAGGTTCATTGTGCTCTTCTGAGAACTAAGTCCTCCCTCCTAAGGCTGTAGGAGAGCCTGGGAAGAGTCAGCACACTGAAGGGGCTCACCTACCCACCCACGACCTAGAGACTAGGGTGTCTCTGCCCACCCAGCACCTGCCTGATGGAGACACCCCTCACTTACACTGCATGTTTTGATTTTGAGATGGCGTTCAAGACCTCCAGGAAGAAGAAAAAGCTGCCTCTTAGAACTGCGGCCCGCCTGGGAATGGGTAGGTAGAGAGGGACAAGAGGTTGAGTCTGGAATGTGGGATAGCCCTTATCCCCTGCCACAGGAGGTCCCAAGCCAAGGGGTCCCAGGCATGCATGTGTAGGCCCATACATGCCAGTGGACCTCACAGGGCATGTCAGCATGCCCCTGAGCAGTGCATGTGTGTCCGATAGCAGGGTTTCTGGGCAAGACTTGTGTCTTCCTTTCATTCTGACCCTCCACCCTTACCCACACTCACCAACATGGCCCGAAGCTCCATGCTGCTAGGGAGCTCCAGACGGCCCCCAAAGCGCAAGGTTTTCTGCAAGTTCTGCTCACAGGCTTTAGCAATCCCTGCAGAGGCAGGGAGTCAAGGCCTTGCCCAAGGGAGGCAGTGTGAGAAAGGGCCTCCTCTTGCCACCAGGCATGAGTCCACTATATTCTCTCCACAACCTGGGGGGCAGGCACTTACTACCCTATTTGATAGTTGAGGAAACTGAGTTTAGAGAAGGGCAGTGACTTGTCTAAGGGCAAAAGTTGAAGTTTAAGAGCTGGTTTTGAACTTACATCCCATATTAATAAAGGCCTTTTGTCTAGCCTACAGCCCTCTTGGCTACCCATCCCCTTGATGTGTTGATTGGGGAGCTCACCCCCAATAGGCTCTGATACAGTTCTGCCCCCGCCAGGTGGGACTGCTTGTCGACTGCCCTCCCTCACACCCAGGCCTCCCAGAGCAGAAGATCCCAGCATCAGTTCTCATTTCTTTGGGTTAAGCAATGCCCTCGCCCTACCCCGGGGAGGAAGGTCAAAAGTTCTAGGGTACATTCTGAGGCCTTCATGCACCTGGAAGCCCTTCCCTAGGGAGCTGGATCTATTAATCTCTGTTTCTGGGAATGTCTGTTAACTGAATTAAAGCAAATGATTTTAGAGGCAGGGAATGTGGGGTCCTCCATCTCTGGGGCTGCCATAGCGATTACAGTGGACTCTAGGTTCTTTCTTAGGGGGCCCCAGAAGTTGCTATGGAGATAATGTGTCAGAGGCCTCTTCCTCCACACCATAAGGAGGAAAGGGCAAGACTCTGACACTGGCGTAGGGCCCACTCCTGCCAAGATCTACTTCAGACCCTTGCTGACCCCCAATAGCCAGAGAAGCAGACCTCATTCCACTCCAGGTTTTGACCCTCCTCCTCTCTGTCACGTGCCACATATGCCCACCTCTGGTCTCTGTTCCCGCTACTCAGTCTACCTGGAAATCCTTCCCCCTCAGGATAATACCTCCTCTAGGAAGCTTTCCCTGACCACCTCAACATCAGATCAGACAACCTATTGTACTAGCCTCTGTGGGACCTCCACAAATGTGCAGGGAGTAAATTAATACTAGTAAACATTGCCCAGCATCTGTGACCAGAATCTCTGGGTTTCCCCTCTTGCCTGCTACCAACCCAGTCCCCATGCTACAGGTGTGTAGTCCTAGGTCCCCACTCACTGTCCCCTTACCATGGAAGGGCAGGCCTGGGGTCCGGCTCACATCTTGGAGAAAGCGAGTGAGGTGTGGGTGGAGGATCTCAGAGCAACTGTGGTAGGCAGTCACAATGTACAGCAGCCTCCAGCCTCGCTGGCAGCTGTCCCTGCAAGGATGTACATGGGGACCACATCACAGGTGACCACAGCACCAGGGAGTGTGCCAGGAGTCTCTTGGGATTGGGCTGGAGGTTCCTAGCTTCCAGGCAGCTCTGTCCCAGCGGATGCTCCTGCTTGCCCAATGAGAGCAGGGCAGGTGAACCCCAAAGCTATGAAAAAGTTCTATTCTGACTGGAAAGCAAGGTGGGAGCTAGGGAAGGAAAGGGATGAAGCCCTGGACATCTTGCCCAGGTAGGGGATCTGCCTGGGAGGCGTCAGACAAAGGGGAACCTGTTGGTGCAGAGAGTGTGGCAGGTAAGGCCTGGCACTGGCAGGAGTAGGACATGCTGAGTGGCTCTAAATCCCAGGTAAATGGAGAACAAATGAGGAGGTAGAGCAGGCGAGGACAGGAGGGTCAGCCCCAGGGTAATCAGAACATCACAGACAGGCATCTACTATGTACTAGCCCTATAGGAGCTGGGGACAGCATTTGAGCTTCCATTGGGAAACCACCCACCCCTCTCTGGATCCCTGTAGTTTGACATGAGAATCAAGGTCTGGCCAATTAGAACACTGCAGCCCCCAACCAATAGCGATTGGCTTAGGGATGGGCATATGATCCAGGACTGGCCAATTAGAGTTCAGCCTTCATCCAGTTATGGTGATTAATTTGGAGACAAACACATTGGTCTAACCAATCAGCACACATTGGTCTAACCAATCAGCACTCTGCATTCTCTATTCCTGTGGTTGGTTCAGAGTTGAGCATGTGACCAACTCAGGCCAATAAGCCTGGATTTGGGAATTTCCATGGCAGATATAGAAGAATCTTGCTTTCCCTAGGATTGCTGAGGTGCCACATTTCCAGTCTGTGAGGAGGCTGCTGGAGAATGATACCAACATATAGGAAGGCAAACCGGGAGATGGAGAAGGCCTGCTTCTTTATGACACCCAGATCTAGCCATAAACTCACTGACTTCTCAGTTATACGAACCAGTAAGTTCTCTCTGGCTAAACCAGCTTGCAACCAAGAATCTGGACTTACATATTATCACTTCCATTTTACAGATGAGGAAACAAGCTCAAAGAACAGAAATGGTATGTCCCAGACCATGCAATTCCAAAAACATGGCCTCTGTCTATTGAGTGAGGAAGGAGCTGAAAGGAAGAGAACCAGGAGGGAACTGGCCTCTCCTGGGTCATGGACACAGTAGGGGAGTGAGGGGTAAGGCCCAGTTCACTCACTGCTTAGAGCTGGTGTTGTCTGTGATCTGCTTCACAATTTGGCAGTAACACTCATCCCGCATAACCTCGTGGTCCTCACACAGCTAAGGGAGGGCAAGCAGATCACATGCTAGACATGCCAGTGGCCATGGCACATAGCAGGTGAAGAACAGGGTGAGCACTTGGAGGCAGGCCTGCTGTCCCTTCCCCAGTGCTCTCCCCACAAATGGATGCATTCAACTTTCATTGACAGAGGGGGAGAACAGAGTCCTGGAGCAGAAAAGGGAGCATCTGGGAAAGTCAGCTGGACTGACCTTCAGGAGGGTGCAAAGCACGTCCAGTTCACTTTGGCCTTTCTGTGGGGCATCCCCCATGAACCTCATCACAGCTGCAGGAAAGACCCATCCCACTTAGGCCCACCAACCCCCCAGCTGCCCGTCCAACCCAGAGGGCCCCAGGGCTGAGCCCCTCCCTGGGAACCTTGTCCACAGACAGTGGGGAATTTCTATTCTCCTAATGGCGTCCTACATCTCAGTTCAAGGGAGGGGAAGAATCTGAGGACCAGAGAGGAGTAGGAACAGCAGGGTTACACAGTGCCCAGGACCCTAGTTGCAGTCCCGTCCCCCCCCCCACACACACACACACCTAGGAACATGTCTGTGGCCATCTTGTTGAGGCTGCAGTCGCTGAGCTCAATGAGGGATTCCTGGAGCGGGATCTGTGAGGAGGTGGCTGTGTCATGATGCAGGAGGGGCATGTTGGAAAAGAAGCAGGCCACATTCTGTTTCAAGGGCATATGATGATGGGGGACACTGGGGACAGATGATGCCCCTCAGAGGAATCCAGGCCCCTCAGGCTGCTGAGAGCTGGAGAGTCTCACTGAAGACAAGCCTAATGGCCCCAGGGGCCTGGAAGGGGACCCTTGCATCACCATTTTACCCAGGTAAACTGAGGCCCACTGGACACCTTAGTGAAACAAAGCATGTCCTCCAAGGTTCTGGATTCTCGACCCTCTTTGGATTTCAGCCTGAGGCCATCCCTGCAATAGGAGGTAGGAGCTACTGACCTATCCTGCCTCTGAACCTTTGGCTACATCCTTTTCCTATGTAGGAATATTCTTAACCCACCACATCTGTTAGTCTAACAGAAAGGATGGTCCACAGGGTCCAAGACTGAAGATGTGCCTTCCACCTGAGTGGGCTCTTATCCTCCCACTAGAATGGGGCCTCCCAGCCCAAATAGGTGGCAAGAAGGCCAGAAGAACCCTCCCAGTGTGGGAAACAGGAATGGGGTCCCCACTCACTGGGGTCTCCTCTGAGGGTCTCGGAAATACTTCTGGGCAAACTCCAGCATTGTGTATGGTGGGAATGCTGGAGCATCCTCCCCATGGTCAGCAGAGCAGGCTCTGACTGGGGGACCCTACAGGAGATGCCACAGCTCTAATCAAAGCCGACTCAGCACAACCCCTCCCTGACTGGGCCCAGACTCAGCCCAGACTCTTTCAGGCTACCCACTGGGCCACCAAGCCACCTGGCCCTACCTCCTCATCCTTCAGTTTGCCCACAGCCTCCTTAGCTGTCTGGCTCCACCCCCTGACCCACACACCACACCCACCAGGTCAGTCCCTACCCTTGTTGGCTTCCCCAACTACCTTGTCACAGCCATTGTCCCTTGCCCCTCCTTTTTTTTTTTTTTTTTTTTGAGTCAGAGTCTCACTATGTTGCCCTCAGTAGAGTGCTGTGGCAATTACTTCAAACACTTGGGCTTAAGTGATTCTCTTGCCTCAGCCTCCCAAGTAGCTGGGACTACAGGCGCCCGCCACAACACCCAGCTATTTTTTTATTGCAGTTGTTGTTGTTTAGCAGGCCCGGGCTAGGTTAGAACCAGCCAGCCCCGGTGTACATGGCCAGCGCCCTAACCACTGAGATACTGGTGCTGAGCCACCTTGCCCCTCCTTTAGTTTGACCTGGCCGTCAAACTGACCTCCCCGTCCATATCCACTCCACAAGTCCATCCTGGCCCAAACAACCAGCCCCTGCTCCATGCCAGGCTGACTTTGCAGCCCAGCTGGTCTGGCTCGATTGCCTTGGTCACCAGCTGACCCTCATCCTTACCTAGCCCATTTGGCCACATTTCCAGCCATCTCTGTGCACATTCCGTGGGTTATACTTGTGGCTCACTCCACCTGGTTCATCCTAGTCCAGGACTGGCCATAACCCTGGCCAGGTTTGCTCCCATCCTTGCCCCTCCTGCCTTCACTCCCCAAGCAGGTCTCACCTCTCTTCTGCGGCCCACCTCCCGTGCAGCAGCTGTAGAGGCCACAGCAGCAGCTACAGCAGCAGCCTGGCCAGGGCCTGGCTCAGCTGGCAGCTGGAGGAAGTCTGGGGCAGCAGCAGGCTGCACCAGCTCAGAAGGGAAGTGGCCCACACGCCCATGGATGGTCCCAAACCTCCAGCCTAGGGGGAAGGAGGTAAAGGGTCTGTAAAGGATCAGAAGCAAACGGGAGGGTCTTGTCTTGGAACTGAGAGGGCCCCTTAGAGATACTCAGGTACTTCCTTAACCTCCTCCTGGAGCTCTGTGAGGGCAGTGAGCACATTGTACAGATGAGGAAACAGAGGCTCAGGGAAGAAAAGGGTCTCTCAGGGCCACAGGACCACATGGGAAGTGAAGCAGAAAGGCACAGCAGCACTTGCAGATGCTGAGGCATGTGGGGTCACAAGCACGGAGACCCCAAAGTCCACAGACATCCCTCCACCACACATGCAGGCAGAGCAGAGGGTTGGGCTGACGGTTAGCAGGCTGGACAGGCTGGCAGGGGCCTGAAAAGACCTGGACAGCGCAGACCCCTTTCATGCTCCAAGAAACCCTTGCCATGCATCTGCAGTGTGAGTGCATGAAACTCAGATAAGCCTGCTCGTGGTTCCCAGAGTTGGAGGTACCCACCGAAGTCAGGACCTCCAGGCCGCAGATCTTCCAGGCACACGACCTTCTTGCGGACCACACAGCCAGCACTGTAGCCTGCAGATCAGGCCTGTCTTAGCATCCAGCAGGGAGGGCCCCTACTGCCACCCCCACCCCCACCCCTGCAGTGCTGACCCACTCGAGGGGGCTCCAGGGGCTGCAGGTGGATGATGTCCCCCTTGTGGAAGGCCAGCAGCGCCGGGTCCTCAGGCAGGAAGTTTCTCACAGCAACCACATAGTCTGAGTCCTGGGCCAGCCAGGGGTAAGGTGAGGGGCTGCACCCCCTCCTCAAGGCCTGGGGCCACCCCCGCTCATCATATCCTCTCTGACTCCTCAGGGAAGCAGAGGGAAGAGCATTCTAGGGAGGAGGGACTGGAGACATGAGTCTGATGGATACACACATTAGGGCACACCTGTGCTTTGCCCACTTAATCTCTCACCAGACTTTCCCATGGAAGCTCTCCCTGGGCCAGGTGCTGGGTCTGGGGCACACAGGTGACCTGCTCTAGACCTACAACTGGCCCAGTGAGTGGGGGGCAGTGAAGGACACAGACCAAGATGCATTGGGTGGGGCATGCAGCCAGAGAGCGGGGGCTGGGAGCAGGTACCATGCCACCTCACTTGGGGGTACTAGGAAAGGTGCCTGTAGTAGGCAAAAGAAGGAAGGGACATTCCAGGTGGAAGGCACAGCCTGAGCATAGGCCTGAAGGCACACACATGTCTATGGACAGTCACTGCCATGTGCACAGACACATTTCCCAAGCAGGTGGGCTGGTTTGCATCTGGGGCAGGAGAGCCCAATTCTTGGACCCTTGGCCCAAGAGAGAGCCAGGGAGGGAGTAGGGGACATCTGTGGGAGGGTCTTGACCTTCTTCAGCTCCAGGATGAAGTCATCCACCAGGGTCTTGACCTGGTAAGCTCGGGCTGAGAAAAGGATGACCTTCTCACTGGCCAAGTTGAACTCCAGCATGTTCTGGGAGGGCATGGTCACAAACAGAATATCTGCAAAGCTGGAGGATGGGCAGGTGGCATCAGGACAGGGCCGAGGCCAAAGGGATGCTCTTCCTCCACCTATTGTGCCACTTCTGTTTCTGCCTTGCCCTGTTCCCAAAGCCAAGCCCCACCTCACCCCCATTATACCAGCTCTTGAGACCCAAGGAACTGCCTAACTACCCTCTCCAGCAGTGGTTTCCGTTCATTTCCAACCACCCTCTGGACTGGGACTCCAGCCTTTCCCTATCATTTATCCCCTGTCCAATCTCCCAGATTCTGCCCATACAAATTTCTCTTTTTCACCCATTGGTCAAATTCTCTCTACCTTTCAAAGAAAGAAGCTTTCACCCAGCCAGTGAGAAAGACTCTATTCCTGTCCTCATGTTATAAAGGACAAAAGGAACTTTAAGCAGGGGAGGGAGTCTGAGCACTCAGTAAAACAGCCAGAGAGCCATTTCCCTTCTCAGCTGCATCAGGGCGTGGTTATCTACAGCACAGCTGCCCTGCGCATGGTGAGCTCTGCGAGGGCAGGGCTGTCATATATATGGTCCAAGAGGAGGACAGGGTAAAAAGGTCCCTAATTCCACCTCTTCCTGGCTGTGTGACCTGAGACAAGGAACTTCTCTGAGTCTCAGTTTCCCCAGCTCTAAAATGGGCTTGCTTAAAAGGTGTAGCTCAGAGCCTGACACATCACAGGTACTGGGTAAGTTGCTGTGGAAAGCCTAAGGGAATGCTGATACTCATCTTTCCTCTGGTCCCCCCACCTGCCAGCCACCTGTATGCACGCAGGACGCGCAGCTGCCCATAGGCCTGCTGGTCATCCTTGACCATCCGCAGGAGCTTGATGCCTGTGTGGGCTACAGCTAGGAGCTGCACACCAGTGCCCACACTACCCTGGGGGGATAAAAGTTTGTTAGGATCTTTTTACCTCATCACTGAGTCCCTTGGGCAAATGGGGGCATGTGGAGGCTCGCACCGTGGCAGGGAAGAGGCGAGAAAAATAGACCTCCCAGCTGTCTCGTGCAGTGCTGACCACTGCCCGCTTCACGCTCTCAGTTACCAGAGGTCGCTCTGTGTCCAGCTGGTTCTGGGCTAAAGGAGGCCAGGCCTGGTCAGGACCCTCTCTTCCTTCCCAATAGCCCACATCTTAGGGAACTCATGGAGGGAGGCTGACACCAAGCAGGAAGGCATCTGGCTAGTGTCTATACTGGGAAACTGAACTCCAGAGACAGACAAGATGGCCAGGCCACAAAGTGGTATGTCAGGCATTGCCACCCCCAAACACCCAGTCCAGCCAGAACAGAGCAAGGAGGGGCCACGTCTGGGAACCAATAGGCTGAGCTCACTGGCCTCAGTCTCTGTCTGGGAAAAGTGCTGCTGGTGGTTCTGGCTGGCTGCCCCATGGATGTCCCTCCCCACCCACTGCAATACCAAACAGGGCCTTCATCCTGAGCCTCTCCTCCTCAGAGATGCGCAGGCAGGCCTCGGAGAGTGTGTCATGCAGGATCTGTGGGAATCAGCCATGAGCTGGGCAGCCCAGGGGACTGCCCCAGCCAGTAGCCCAGGCTGGGCTGCTGCTCCAGGACAAGTGGGGAAGTGGAAGGTCCCATTTTACAGCAGTGGGTCATCTGTGTAAATCAGGACTCTCTTCTTCCTCCTCAACTCCACAGTTCAGGCAGCCCTGCCCAGGCCTATTTTCGATGTGACCTCTGGGCCCCGTCTAGCTCAAACTGTGGCTCTGACTGGGTGGAACTATGGGCTCACTGACCCTGTCCACGAGAGTGGGAAATTCAGTAAGACAGTTTCCCACCCTCACTCCAGTCAAGGATCCTAAATCCCAAAACTCAGAAGCATAATTTGCAGATAGATAGTCTAGGTGGCCACATTGCCCTGCTGAGGACCTGGAGGCAAAAAGGGAAGAGGCCTCACCTGCCGGAACAGGAGGTCTAGCTGCACAGGGTGGCTGTAGCTGTCCTTGGGATAAAATACCTGTTGGGGTGGAGTTTTGGTGGGTACCCTTGGACAGAGCCTCAGCTTGCTTCACACCTGGCCACACCATTCAGATACAGCCCTGCTCCATTCATTCAGGGCCCCCAGAGTCTGCCTCTAGCTCCAGCCCTGCCCTGACTCTGTTCTACTGGGCCTGGCCCCTAACTCCTGGATCCCCCTCTGCTTGCATTCAGCCCCTCCCCTGGCTCCATGCCTTGCACCTCTTTTCGCAGGAAGATCCGCCAAGGGGCATCCTGGTAGCCGTAGAAGTTGGGGTTGTCAAGGTGGTGTAGCCGCGTCTGTACAGGTTTCTCTGGGGGCTCCAGCGACCTTGAAGGTGCTGGAGAGCATTGGGGGGGGGGGGGCTCTCAACACAAAACAGAGGAGGCAGGGCATGTGGAGGAGACACATCTGCTCACACAGGTCACACCTGTACCATCCAGCCCTTCATTCAACATGCCTAGAGAGCCCCTAGTGTATGCAAGGCCTTTGCTAAGGGCTGAGGATGTCCCAGTGAGCCAGACAAATGTGGGTGGAACAGACCATTTAGAATCTCAGTGCCAGAGCTGAAGAGGTGGTAAAGCAGGATGATTTAGAAGGGAGGCTGGGGGGCTGATCCTTCACTCCTGGTGATGTAGGCAGACCTCTCTGAGAAGGTAACACTTGAGCTAAGACTTGAAGGATAAGAAGAGGCTAGACATGCAAAGATCTTTGGAAAGAGCATTCTAGGCAGATGCAATAGCAAGTGCAAAGGCCCTGAGGCAGGAGTGGGCTTTGTGTGTTCTAGAAAGAGAGAGGAACAAAGTGCCAAGGGGACTGTGGGAGATGAGGCTAGGGAGGTGGATAGATCATATAGGTATCACAGACCACAGTGAGGAGTCTGGAGTTCACTGTAGGCCCATCAGAGGTTTCTGTCAGGGGCACATATAAGGTGATCTATATCTTTTAAAATCACTGTGGCTGCCAAGAGACAGTGGGTATAAGGTTAGGGCTCCAGAACCAACAGGCCTGGTTTTATATCTCTGAGCTGGCACTTTCTAAAAATTAAATTATTTTTATTATTTTCCTTTATTTTTTTACTTTTATTTGGTTTTTAATTTGCTATTTATTTACTTATATACATACAGAAATCACAGCTCACTTTTATCTCAAATTCCTGAGCTTAAGAGATCTTTGTACCTCAGCCTCTTGAGTAGCTGGACCTATAGGTATGCACCACCATACCCAGCAAATTTTTTAATTTTTTTTTTTTTTTTTTTTTTGTACAGACAGAGTCTCACTGTACTGCCCTCAGGTAGAGTGCCATGACGTCACCGGCTCACAGCAACCTCTAACTCTTGGGCTTATGTGATTTTCTCGCTTCAGCCTCCCAAGCAGCTGGGACTACAGGCACCCACCACAACGCCCGGCTATTTTTTTTGTTGCAGTTTGGCTGGGGCTCGGTTTGAATCCGTCACCCTCGGCATATGGGGCCAGCGCCCTACTCACTGAGCCACAGGTGCCACCAAATTTTTAAATTTTTGTAGAGATGGGGTCTCTCAAATTCCTCCGATCAAGTGATCCTGCCAAACTGCCAAGATTATAGGCCTGAGCCACCACACCTGGTCCTGGTCTAATCCTTATGAGCTATATGACCTTGGGTAAGCCACTTAACCTTTATGTGCCTCCACTTTCCCACCTGGAACACGTAGGAACAAATAATACTATCTTGAACAGTTTTAATATGATAAAGAGGGTGGGTGGGCATGGCCTGGGAGCTATTATTTAAGTGTTGGTCTTATAATTACACCTAATTACATGTACACATGGGCTCAGGGACACTGACACACACTGAGCCTCACCCATCTCACAGCCGCACTCACACATGGGCTAACCCTACCCTCTTGCCTCCTTCTCACCTGAAATGGGCTCTGTGGATAGCCTGGCTGCACTGGTCACTGGCTTCACCAGGGTCACAGCCTCTCTGGACACCTGTCCCACCCCAAAGAGAGTACTCAGGGGGCAGCAGCAGGCCCTGTGGCAGGGCCATGGCATGCAGAGCTAGCTGGCTTTTGAGACTCCCCGGAGGCTCTTTCTGTCTCATTTCCCCCCTGAGCCTAGCCCCATCCCCTGCCCTCACCTTCGTGCCAGGCACTGCTGCCAGGTGAGCCATCTGTGCTTTCAGTATCATCAGGGCCTCCTCGTGGGCGTCTGGCCGCTTCAGGAACATCTTCCTGGGAGCCATTGGCATACCATGGTGGGCAGGCCACCGAGTCCCCCTTTTACCCTCCCACATTCCCACAGTAGGGAATTTCTTCCTTCATCTCCCATCACTATAAATGAGCATCTGGAGAGGAGCAGAGGCTGGCCTGAGTCTCACAGCCCAGCCCAGATAGCAGCAGTCTGGGCCTCCCTTCGCCCTGGTGCTCATCTGGATCCCCCAGCATAAACACAACCACTCCTGCACAGAGCAGGACATGGTGTGTTTCAGCCTAGTGGGCAAGTGCACTGATGGTAGACACTTTGCCAGCTGTCAGGCTGGAGGGCTGGGATGGGGGCTGCACTGACCTGCGAGCCTCGGGCCGGCCTCCCCAGGACAAGGGCTGCTGGTACTGCCTGACAATGTTCTTGATCTGCTGCGTGGGCTGTGGGAAGTGCTCTGAGTTGAGTGTCGAGTACCGGACCAGCTCTGGCGACGGTGAAGCTGTGGGTGAGGAGGGGCAGTTGGGGGTGGTTGGAGGCCACAGGGGGCACAATCACACCCACAGTCCTGTTCTGGGAAGCACCCTAGGTTGGGTTAGGACACTTACTGGTTTCTGCAGAAGCCCAGTCCTGAACTAGAACAGGAGCAGCCACAGGCTTGGTGGAGGGCCTGGGAGCCTTGGCCAACGGGGCTGGTGTAAAGGGCTTCGCACTAGCACGCAGGAGCACAGGCTTGGCCGGGGGACCCGTGCCTATAGACTTCGGCAGTGCCTCTGGCGTTAGGGGCTTCTGCAGAAAGCAGGGCATGGGGTGGGCTGCCTGGGACATACCAGCCTGCTCTCAAGGACCTCTTCTCTGTCCAAGAGGGGCTCAGAGAGGCACAAGGACACCCTGGAGCAGCATAGCTCTCCTTTTCACAGCTCATCTCTAGGCAACCCCCTCACCCAGGGTAGGCCAGGCTTACCTCTGTGGGCAAGGATCTCATGGCAGGACTCAGGGGCTGCTGCTGGAGTGCCATGGCCTGCAGGGTCATTTGCCGGGCCTGCGGAGAGGTGACGGTAGTGAACAGGCAGGTCCCTTTCCTGAGCACCACCAGTCCCTCCCTCACTTACCAGTAGCACGGCTTGTTTGTGGATGAAGGCTTGCTGCAGGGCCAATGTGGAGGCATCCAGGCCTGGGACTGAGGGGGTGGGAGAGGGCACAGGATATGGAGGAAAGCGGGATTCTCTACCATGCCCACCTGGCCTCTCACTCCTACTATGCCTATGGCCACCTTCATTCTAGTACAGGAAGGTGTCTGAGGACCTGAGTGGTCCTAGCTCTGCCCAACCCTGCAACTACCCTAGGGGAGGCACTGACTTGGCTTTGGCTTTGGCTCTGGGGGTCTCCTAGAAGTGTCTTCAGTACTGCTACTGCCTCCTCTGCCAGGTTGGCCTCCCCCCTTCATGCGGTAGGCAATGGCTGTTGGCTTCTCCAGGTCCTAGGAGAAGGTGGCTCGAGTGACTGCCTCAATGCCGCATTCCCAAGGTTCTATGGTAACAGGCATCTGACACCGGCCACTTCTCCCATCCCCAGGGGGGCCTCCCACTGGGCAAGTATCTGCTCTGTGCCCAGCCTTTACCATGCTCATCCAACCAGTCCCTCCACAAGCAGAGTAGCTCCTAACCCATCCCCCTTCCACAGAGGAGTGAATCGAGGCTCCAAGAGGGGCTGTGGCCAGCTTAGAGCTGCACATCCTGCCAGGGGCCACAGAAGGTGCTGGAGAGGTTCCAGAGTAAGCAGGGGCACCTGAGGGGGCCTCATGAGACCTGGGGCCAGAGACCGCAAGGAGTACAGTCAGTCACTCCCACCCAAATGGTAAGATCTCAGTGGCCCTGGGGGGCTGGCACCCATCAGAGGTTATGACAGGGCCCTGCGTGCCTAGCTGTGGGTCCTTCTGGAGCCAGCTAGGAACACTCTCTCTGTAAGGAGACATTCACCCATTTCCCAGTCCTCAGAAGAGATCCAGATAGGACACGCTGCCTGGTGCTGGCTGTGAGAGGCTCTATGTCATCATGTGCATGTGTGTGATTAGGGCGGACATGCCCCATGCCTGCTGTCTGCAAATGCCCCACCCCATCCCTACCGCATCCCCGTAGGATAGCACAGGGCTGAAGAGGCTGTCCAGGTAGCAGTCCAGCCCCTTGTGGGGCACAGCAGGCTGGTCAAGGCTATCAGAGTCTGGTAGGAGTACAAAAACGTCAAGTTCTTTTCTTCTGCTGATCTCCATTCCCCAGTGGCCCCCAAGGCTCTCTCCCCACCAGAGACAATAGCATTGCTTACTGACCTTGGTGAGTTGCTGTCCCTCTCTGGGCCTCAGTCTCCCCATCTGTACCATCCTCATTGTGGCTGTAGTACCCATCAGAGTCAGGTATTTTGGGCATGTGCCCCTGGGGCTGGGGCCTAGTGGGCACGTCTTCATCCGAGTCCCAGTCATTCCCAAACACCCTGTGGGGAAGGGGAACAAGGAGCAGGTGACCCCCAGAGAGATCCACAGCCTTCTCAGAACCCCCCAAATTCTCCTCTGCACCTTGGAACCAAACAACTTTCTTCCTTTTATAAGGCAGGATCTTCATGTGAGCTCCACCTCCTTAAAAGCCCTGAAGCTCAAGTTCAGAACTCAGCCTTTCCCAACAGCTGGGTGGGTGGGGGGGCACCCTCTGCCTGGGGGAGGTCATGATATGAGGGGCACCCATACAGCTACCTACATTCTGGGGCCTCCCCTGCCAGTCACAGGCCCCTCTGTGCCCACGATGAAGTAGGACTTCTGTCGAGGAAAGTCTTTGAGCAGCTCCAGGTCTGACACCAGGTCCAGCACATAGTCATGGCCAGCAAGCTCTGCCCACTGGACACCATTCTTTATGGCCACTGTCCAGCCCCGCCAGCCATCTGCCAGCCCCCTAGTGACAGCACACAGGGGTGGAAATAAGGACAGAATCATCAGGCACTGCCTAGGCAGACCCTGGGATATAAGCTAGACCAGGATGGACCCTATGAGGCTTTGGGGGATTTTGCCTCCTGCCCTCCCTCCCTCCTTCCCAGGTATACTAGAGTGTGCTGGGCAGGGCATCCTAGGAGCCAACCTGTGCCTCAGAATGTCTCCAGCCACCTCTTCCCCTGTGCTCCAGGAGTGCACTGGGCAGGAGAACTGGTCACCTGGGGCACAGCAGTCCTGGGCTCAGTCTGGAGCATCTGCAGTCCAGCCTGGCCATACTTCCCCTTCTCACACTTCCTGACTCTTGTCCTACACCCATGTATCTGCATCATCACTGCCCTGGCTCCCACCCCCAGTCCAGGTCCAGCCCCCACATTGACTTCACGCAGTGCCACATCCAAGCAGGTCCTTCCCCAGCTCCAGAACCTCCTGCGGCTTCTGCCAAACCCAGGGCTTACTGGGCCATGCTGACTTTAGCTGCCCCTCTGTGAGGTGGGAGGGATGACAGCATGAGGATAGGGAAGGCAGCTTACCACTGAAGCAGCCCACGTCCAGCACCATGCTCGCCTTCTCATGGGTTGCTATCCACTCGAGCTGGGTCAAGGGGAAGGTGCGGGCAGCCCCCAAGCCCTGCTGTTGGGCTTGGCCCATGGCCTGCATGAGGCGATGCTGGCACACAGCCTGGAAGCCATTCTTACCATAATCAGACACAAACCTGGTGGGTAGAAGTCAGACTAGGATCAAGAGGGATCTGTTGCTGTAGAGGACAGGCAATTCTGAGACATGTCTGAGAAAGGCCCAGCCTAGTCCAGAGATCTAAGGGGAAGCTGAAAAGGCCCCAGGCTAGTGCAGAAGGGTCCCCAGGATATAGTCCAGAGCTGTGGGACAACGCTGAAGGGGTCCAGTCTAGCTTAGAGTTGTCAGGCTAACCAAAAAAAGATCTCAGGCTAGCTCAGGATTCCACAGCTGAACTGAAGTGTCCCAGCCTAGCCCAGAAGTATCTCTGGCCAGTACTGAGGCCCAAAGACAGGCCAAAGAGGTTCCAGCTTGTGGGAACAAAACGTCATTGACAAGGTTGGGTCTGCAGCTGGGCGTGGGCAATAAGCTGGATTTTGAAGGACTCTACCCTCACTGGGTGGTTATCTCTCTCTCTGAGCCGCTCCATGTTCTCATCTAGGGAAAGATGGCTGTGAGGGTTCAACCTGATTCAGGCCCAACAAGCCTGAGCCCTGCTGTGAACAGGTGTTTCTCATACCTCCCTGTCACCACCCCACTGCTAGGCCTAGCAGCAGCAGTGGTGCAAACCTACTGTGGCTACAGGAGGGAACCTAGGGCCATGCTGCTACAGTGGCCATGGGCTCACAAGACTAGCCCCATCTACTGCACGTGGGTCCTAGGGAGGCTCTGTATGCTTTGTGGCTCATAGGCACTCTGTTATGTGGGTCCTGGTACCATGCTCAATTTGTTGGGGAGAAATAGGTTCCAGAGAAGGGCAGTGACTTGCCCCAGCCTACACAGCAGACAAGTATCAGAGCTGGGATTCACACCCAAGGCCTGATGGGGCTCTTTCCCTTATAAATCATCCTCCCTACCCAGTAGGGTGACAACACTGTGATAATTATGGCCACATTACTTACTGTGAGTCCATGAGTTCTAAGCACAACAAGTATTTACACATTTCAACCTACCCTATGAAGTCGATATTATTATCCCTATTTTATAGGTGAGGAAACTGAGGCCAAGAGCGGTTAAGTAACTTGCTCAAGGTCACATAGCTCATATGTGGCTGAGCTGGGATTTGAACCTAAACTGCTTAAGTCTGGTGTCCATGCTTCTCACCATCTCACTACACTCCCATGCAGCGAGAGATCAATGCTTTTTTCCAAATCCCCCACACCTTAGTCTTGCCCCCCTCTAAATTCTGGAAGTCCATCATCTAGTCTGACCTGACTCCAACCCTCGGCAGTGGACCTGCCCTTCTTTTTTGCTCTGAGCCCTGGCCAGCCTTGGGCTTGAGCTTTAGGCACAGATTTCACTCCTGGCCTGGCCTTTAAGATCCCACTTCAGGCTCCACCGCTTGTGCCACCATCCCTCATGCCCCAGCCCTGCCCGGTCTCACTCACTTGAGTAGGTACTTGCTGAAGCGTGAGGAAGGTGCAAAGCCACTGAGGCAGGCAGCCAGCAGCAGCCAGCCCCGCTCAGCGTTGTGGGCGTTGTGATTATGCCACACCTGGTTGGCCAGCTGGGCCAGGATCTCGTCCCGCAGTTCTGGCACTGCCAGTCCCTTTTGCACAATGTAGTTCCCAAAGACATTCTCTTGGGCACCATGCAGGTGGGGATCACCCATGAAACGCAGGATCTGCATAGACAGACTCTCCTGGGCCTCTCAGAAAGTTCTACCAGTTCTACCCTACATGTATCCCTCTAACATCCTTCCATGTGTCCCCTTGCCCGTTTGAAAGCCTCTTATATATACAACATAACTGCCTTATTCTATGCCAAATAATCAGGCAGTTTGCTCCAACTATGGGAGAAGTCAAGACCCAAAATACATGCTTTCTCTCCTTCTCATAAACCTTCTGTGGCCCCCGTACAGCCCCAGCTTGCTCTGCTGGCATCTGGCTGGCACCTCACTTCCTGCTCTATCTAGGCCCCAGACGGTTCACATCTCTCCCATGGAAGCGAGGCTCCTTGCCTCCCTAGGTCCCCTGGGATGAAACCTGCGCTCTGGGTCTGCAATCAAGGCCCCGCTGACCATTCTCACCATTGCTTTCCAACTCTTTGTTCTAACCATCCAATTTCTTCTTCTGTGTGTCTTCTCTACCCTGCCTGCCTGGCAAATTGTCTTCCAACACAAAGGCACCCTTCTCCAGAGAGCCCTCTTTGATATTGCCCAGGGCTGAATTAGCAACCTTTCTAGACCCCTTAGCCTTGGTGCTTCCCTCTGCCTTATGGGGAAGTTGCTGAAGAGAGAACCTAGGTCTCTTCTGGGTGTCCCTGGGAGATTCAAGAAAGGCCCCCAGGCAGCCTTTCTGCCAGAAAGATGGCTGGGAGAAGAAAAGCCACCTGTCCCCAGACTGGAAGCCATGTTCCCCCACTGCCATGGAAGTATCTTCTCCAAGGGAGAGGGTAGGGCTCCTGGGGTAGGCTTGGGGAGCCCCAGGAGAGCAGTGCTGGGGCCTCATGGATATGAATTTGAAGGGGGGCTGAGGCAAACCCCATACCAGCTTAAAGATGCTCATGGCTTCTGCATGGTGCTCAGCTGGCAGCTGTGTGAGAGGCGCCCTCAGGGGCGCTGTCAGCATTCCAAAGGCAGGTTCCTGGGGGCATGGGACAGGCACATGAGGAAACAGAGCCAAGACTGACAGGCACATCTAGATCCACTGTCCTGTCCCAGGTGGGCCTGCTCTCATTATATATGGATGGGGCCAGAGTGGCCCTTAGTGAGTCAGTATTAGGAAAGAATGAGTAGGAAATTAGAACAAGACTCCACCAGGCGCTTGATTTCTGAAATGTTTCTAGACCAGTTGGTAGACGGTCCTGGAGGGCCTCCACTGCTATGTGGGTCCCTGGGAGCTATCCAGAGTCCCCATGACCCAGCAGCTGAAAGGCTCATACCCGACTCACAGGGCACAGCCAGGAGCTAGGACAATGTCAGTTCTAACAAGTGAGGGCCCACTGGCCAGGATGCCTTGGGCCTGTGCCAGCCCTTACCTTGAAGTGACATCGGACAAACTTGGCCATGGGGAAGTTATTGATGTCTAGGGGCAGTGTGACATGGTGCTCAGCCTGAAACCGGGGAGTCCGCACAGGGGCCACTCTAGGTGCCCAGTTCAGCCTGAGGCCTGCGCAGAGAGGAGGGCATGTGGAGTCTACTCCATTGTCTGTCCGTGTCTGCCCCCCGCCCCATGCTGACCTACCTGCCACTGCTTGCAAGAGCCCAGCCAGCTCAGCTGGCATCTCCAGATGCCCCACAGCTACCACCTCTCGCTTGCTCAGCTCCTGCAGGAACAGTGTATGGGGCAGAGACAGGCTTGCCACACTACTTGCTGGCTTCCCTTCCTGACCCTGCTGCCACTTGGACCCCCTACACACCCCCACCTCTGGCTCCTGCAACCATGCCTCCTCCATCTGCTGCTGACCGCTTAGCCACAGGAAGGCAAATAGTCAAGGTGGGCAGAAAAATGGTGGCCCCATATCCAGGCAGGTCAGGCCAGGTGGTACTGGTGACCACACAAGAAGCAAGGGAGGCAGCCTGCCTGTCATCTGAAGATGACACTACATATGGGAAGGGAGAGGCAGAGGTGTGGCCAGAGAATAGGGGATAGGAGAGAGAGAGCAAGAGAGAGACAGAAATGAAAGGTGGAGGAAAGAAAACTTTGGGGAACGAGAGTGGTACAGGAGAGTATCTGGGATGTGGCTGAGCACTGTATGATGGGAAACACTTCTCTGTAGCTCCAGAAAACTTCAGGAAAGGCTACATAGTTCTTCAGTGCTCTGGGAATTGCATTTGTCTTTCTGGTGGTTTGTTCACATGACAGCAGACCAAGACTAATGTGAAGGTAAGAACAAAACCGTATCCAGTGATGTTTGAGTCACCAAATTCTAATCATACCTAGTTCCTGGAGACTTCACTATGAACCCAGCACTAGGCTGAATCCTTTCAATGCAATGTGTCACTTAACTTTCTCCACAATCCTAAGATGAAGAAATTGAAGCTAGAGAGTTCCTAATGTGACACAGCTAGTTGAATGGCAGAGGGTGGATTGGAACCTAAGAGCAACGAGGCCCTCAATCCCTTCTTGAGTGCTAAGTGCCTCCTCCCCTGCCCGCTGCTACTCCTGGAACATGGATTCATACATGAGTCCTGAGCCCTGCTGGGGACAGGTGTTCCTTGTAGTAGGGCTTGTACCTTGAAGTAGCGTCGGCGGCTCACATACGTGTGTACCAGGGACCGGAACTTTACCAGACTCCTCCTCATCTGCTGATAGCGCTGCCTAGGGGTAGCGGTGGTTAGGGACTGGGGCCATGGGGTGACAGGGTGGCTAAGGGTTAGCCTGGCCTAGGAGCCAGTTCCCACACTTCACTCAGTATGGTAAACTGAAGCTCAGAGAGGGGCAGTAGCTTGGTCGTGGTAACACAGCCAATTAAGTCACAGAGCCTGGATTAAACCTGCCTGGACTAGGTATTTCCTATCAGGTTATAGTCTCAGGGTTCCTAAGATACAGAATGGGGCTCCTCAGCCAGATAGATTCCCACCCACTAGTCACAAGGGCCTGGGGGTGGATGGTAAGGACACCCAAAAGCACCCTCAGCTTGCATGCTTTCAGGGACAAGAAGCCCATGACCTGAGGTCAGCCATGGCCTGTCCCAAGCCTGCTGTGGGTCTCCAGGGAGGCCTATCTTCCCCAGGCCATACCTGGCAAGGTAGCCCCGTGCCCGGCTCTGCAGCAGAATGATCTTGCGGCGCAGAGAGCGGAAACGCCTTTGGAGGAAGAAGCCTCGGAGGCAGCGCTGCAGTGTGAGGGCTGCTAGATTCAGGACGTGCTCTCGCATGCTCTCCAGCAGCTGGTGGAGGTGTTCCTTAAGGAACAGCTGAGGACAGGACGCAGGCACTGAGGCAGGTAAGAGCCAGGAGGCTGGACTATAGGCCCCTCCCCTCTGGGAGCCCATGGAGACAGAATAGACAGGGCAGCTTCCTGGGGCGGGGCTGGAAGGATAGGCCAGGTTTGGAGAGGTGGACAAAAGGGTGGTGGTGAATTAGAGAGTGGGAAGTGCCTTAGCAAAGATCGGAGGTGAGATTAGCATTCCATGTACCAAGCCCATCTGGACTGCTTCTGGGATAATAGTCTTTAGCTTGGACATTTCCTTTTCTTTTTTTTTTGAGACAGAGTCTCACTTTCTTGCCCTTGCTAGAGTGCCATGGTGTCATAGCTCATAGCAACCTCAAACTCTTGGGGCTCAAGTGATTCTCTTGCCTCAACCTCCCAAGTAGCTGGGACTACAGGCTCCTGCCACAACGCCCAGCTATTTTTAGAGATGGGGCAATCCACCTGCCTCCGCCTCCCAGAGTACTAGGATTACAGGCATGAGCCACCGCGCCGGCCTAGCTTGGACATTTCTGACTCAATAGGTTGCAGTTCTACAGCTCCTGAACTTGGGGTCTCCAAGGACTGGCTATGGGTGGGACTCACCTTGCTGATCCCAAGACGGTACATGTTTGGCGTGACTGTGCACAGGCGACTCAGCACTGACACACACATGTCCCCATTAGCTGGCAGGTCATGCTTGAGGGCCACTAGACAGCGGTACCTATGGAGGCCCAAACTCAGTCTGGTGCATTAAGATCTTCCCCAGGTACCTGCTAGACCATGGGGTCATCCTCCTACCCAGGGTCCTGTGTGCAGGAAACTTAGTCCCAGTGGTGGCTCCATTCATATTGTCTTTAATGACTAAAAGGCACTCCATCCTCAAGACTATTTCTAGATGTCTGAAAATTGTTGTAAGATGATTTTAGTAGAACAAGATACCCTCCTGCCATCTGCTAGAAATCTGTCATAATAACTATTAAAATCACTCTTTGGCGTCAACTCATATAATCAAACTATATGATTTGTTAAGGTAAAACAATAAATATATCTACATGCTAATGTGATGGTCTTAAGTGGTTTACAGC
Source organism: Loris lydekkerianus (assembly GCA_963574355.1). NCBI lineage: Eukaryota > Metazoa > Chordata > Mammalia > Primates > Lorisidae > Loris > Loris lydekkerianus. The sequence continues at coordinate 16,955 of CAUYPK010028388.1, read as the reverse complement.
CTGAGCAACTGTGCATGGCAAGCCCTGTGTTGCCTGGGTTATGTGTTCTTGGGACCACAGGGGGGTGGGAAGGGGTTTGTAGAGCCCAGGAGCTACCCTGACCGAGATACCTGTCAATGAATGCCTGGAAGGGCAGTCGCACAGGGAAGCCCTCCTTGCGGATCCGCACAGTCTCCAGCACCCCTGAATATCGTAACTGTGCCATCACCACATCTGGCTCAAAGAGACCTGGCTCCTGTGGGGATGCCCAGAGAGGGAGTCTGCATATTGGCCTGTCTCTATGCAAAGGAAGCTATCAATGGTGAATAGCTGCTATGGTAGGCTGGGAAGATGGAGGAAAAGGGAGGCCAAATCCCTTGCCCAAGGTTATACAGGGAGGAGTATTTGGCTGTCCCAGAGGTTTCAGCTCCTGTTTACCTTCTTGTGGTTGGGCTTCAGGCAACGCACGAACAAGGGGTTACACCTGGCAGTGACAGGAGGAGGGTAGTGTGAGGCCTCAGAAAAGGAAGGTGCTCACCTGCTGAGGGTCATAGGTGGGTTAAAGGTGAGGTTGGGTGATCCACCCCCACCCTACCCCCACCTCTCCATCTTTTCCACCAGATCCAGGAGCGACTGCTGGAACTTGGCGGCCACTGTGTGTGCCTTGTGGAGCCGGGTAACAGAGCTGCTCTTGCCCAGGCGCTGAGGGGCAGCCTGAGGGGCACAGCTGGAGAAGAGGTGTGCCACCACCTGGACAGAGGTTTGCAGCAGGCCAGGTCAGGGCAGGGAAAACCGAGACAGAGACAAAGGGGGCCAAGAGACAGAAAGGAGGAAGGGAAGAGAGAGAACAAAAGGAGTCAAGTCTCTGGACTGGAAGAATCTGAAAACTAATTGGAATCACCCCTCCACACCACCCCCTGCCGCCCATTCTCTCTGCAAGCCTCCGTCCTGGCTTGTACATATCTCAAAACAGGGGGCTCAGCATCTTCCAAGGGAAGCCCAACCCATAATTAGGCTTTTGTTTCCTTCAGTATGACAAATACACAGGTACTGACTGTGACATGTGCTTGGCCCAAGTGGTCTGTTATACACATGGTCATGAACTCTGACAATGACTTAGGAAGCAGAGGGCCAGATAGCGGATGTGATGTGACCAGGCTCTGTTACAGGGCCATCTGCTGGCCCATAGTGGGGCTGGGATTTGGGGCCTTCCCCAAGGCCCCCCAACCATGGCAGGGCAGAGGTGGGGCAAGGAGGGCTCTGGTCTAGTAGAAGGGAGCTCAGCTGGATTGGGAAAACTGTCTGACAGGACACCAGTGAGGAACCAGGGAATGGGGTGGGGCTAGGATTGGGGGAAAGTATCAAGGAAGGCTGGGTGGTAGAGTTAGGGTTGGGAGCAGGGCCTGGGTCTGAACAACTGGGCTGAGGGCAGCCAGGGCTAGGGTACCTTCCCATTTCCTGGACTGGTGGGAGAGAAGCCAGGTTTGGGCACAACCAAGGTAAGCAGGAACCTGGCTGGCCAAGGCTAAAGGGAGCTGGGAGAAGGTACTCCAAGGCCAAGTGGTGGGTGGGTTGCTGTGGGCAGGGCCAGACCCGGAGGCGAGGCTCACTCACCCGTGTCCGGCTGCGCACGAACAGGTCCAGCACGTCCTGGCGCACTTGGTCGTGGTTCTTGTCCAGGAATTTGTGCACCTGAAAAGGGGGAACAGCTGGCAGCTCAATCTGGATGCTGCCCACCCCCATGTCCACAGTGCACCCCAGTGTACATTAGCTTGCTTGCTCCCGCCCCTTCATTTCTTCAGGGGGGTGGCGGTTAGAGTCTCATCCCTGGGGAATCCTGACCCTGACCCTCCAGCCCTCTGCTTATCCTAGGAGGGACTGGACCCTACCCCTACTATAACTCCCTCTTGAGCTCCTCTTCCTGGGGGAGGAGGGCAATAGCCACATCTTCATGTGACCAGTCTGGGTCTTGGCCCCACCTTCTGTGGAGGACATTGAGAAAAATGCCCCATGTGGGGACAGAGGCTTACAATCCTAGCCTGAGACACCTCCAGGGCAGGAATGTGCCTTAGATAATAGTGATGGGGGTGACTACAGTGATACCACTTTTGATAATAGCTACTCTTGGCGGCTCCTGTGGCTCAAGGAGTAGGGCACCAGCCCCATATACCAGAGGTGGCGGGTTCAAACCCAGCCCTGACCAAAAACTGCAAAAAAAAAAAGATAATAGCTACTCTTATCACACTCATCCTACACTTCTCACACTCACCCTGTGAGATGGATACTACTGCTATCCCCATTTTCCAGATGAGAAAACTGAGGCTCAGAGAGGTTAAGAGATTTGCCCAAGGTCACATAGCTGGAGAGCAGTAGAGCCAGTCTGGAACCAAGTGTGAATATCTGGTTGTGCCCTCCAGCAGCTGGGGGAACTGTGGTTCTGATAGCCATGCACCGTCTCAGGGCTCACCTGGTAGGTGACCTTGCCTGCATAGTGCTTGATGGTGAACTCAGGCAGCGGCATCTTGGGTTTGGAGTAGAGTGGATTGGCGCCGTGGTGGTAATGGCACTTCTGCAGGAATGTGTGGTCTGTGGCCTGGGGCCAAACGAGAGTCAACAGGCAGGTAGGGGCCTGGATACTCTGTTCCTGGCCTGGTGGCAAACTCTTTAGCCCTGACTGCTCCTCACTGGGCACTGGAGAGGAACAACTTACAACTCCCCATAGCTGCCTTAGCCCTGAGAGGGAGAGAATCTCAGCCAGGAGCCAGAGGCCTACATGGACTCCAGCAGACAGGTGCGTTTGATTCCACTCCCAGCCACCTCCCTCCCAGCCCAGCTGCCTTTGTGTGCCCTAGTCCCACTGCTGCCCCCAACCCTGTGTTTTGCAATCAGGATTTGAGGCTCAATCCCAAGGTTACCTTCTCCAAGAAGCCTCATGAGACTTCCCAGGCTGGTGTAGCCCCTCCTTTGGACACCCACATCACCCTATCTTGCCTCAATCACCCCAGGTTGTGAATGGCAGTTTAAATGTCCCAAATCCTCACACCCCCACCCTCTTGCCCCCAAAGCCAGAGCAGAGAGGAATGAAGGACTCAAGTTGGGAGGAGGGCACAGGCTCAGAAGTCTCAATGACCTGACTAGGCTCATAAGCGCCTGTGCTCACCTGAGGAAAGCAGCACTGGTCATCAAGGATACGTAGGATGCCATAGGGCTTTAGTGAGATGAGGTTGATACAAGGCTGATTGTCTGCAAATGTGATCTCTCGCCAGTTGATCTGTTCACGGATATACTCCTCCTGTAGGCAGCAGGGGCTCAGCCTCCCACCCTGCCCCTAGCCCATTCACCCTGCCACCCAGGGTGAATCCATCCGAAGGAGTTTGGCCAGGGGTACCTCTGCTTGCATACCTCCTAGAACAAGGAGCTCATCCCCTAACAGGGCAACATGAGACATCTCAGGGCCCTCCTGCTCCTTCTGTCTGGAGCAGCATAGTGGAGGGCAAGAAGGACCTCTCTCCCAAGAGGACTCCTCTCTGGGCTCAGTATCCTGGCACTTTTCCCTCCAGAATACAGGCCTTGTGTGTATGCTGGTCCTTTGCTTAGAATGCCTTTCTCACCATTGTCTACTGACAACACCTTTAAAGTTAACCAGCACATTCTTGTCTGTCTTCAAGGGAGCCAAATGGCCAGTCAGGACAGGGATGGGACTGTTAATGGGGCCTGCACACCTGTTCCTCCTGGAAGACGATCTTGTTGAAAAGGTACTGAAGGTTCTCATTTGCGTAGTTGATACATAGCTGCTCAAAGCTGTTGAAGCTCAGATCCTGCCAGGGGGATGGTAAGGCTGGGCTGATCCCTACTAGGCCAGCAGCCCATCTGTCCCTACCTTGGGCCTCCCCTCCATGGCTGCAGCTTCAAAAGCTGGAGCCCAACCATAAACCTCCTGCTCAGAGCCCTCCTGCATACAGGACAGAGCCTGACAGCTTTTGTCCTGAAGCACAGGCAGTGGCAGAGGGCTCAGGCTCCTACCTATGTTCAAATCCTGGCTCTGCCGCTTTCTACCTAGGTGACCTTAAACAACTGTCCTGTGCTTCCATTTCCCCATATGTAAAATAAGGGTACTGACAGAACCTGCCTCACATAGCACTCTGGGAGGCTGAGGCAGGTGGATTGCATGAGCTCAGGCTGAGCAAAATAAAAAACCTAGCCAGGTATGGTACAGGTAGTCCCAGCTACTCAGGAGGCTGAGGCAAGAGGATTGCTCAAGCCCAGGAGTTTGAGGTTGCTGTGAGCTATGACACCATAGGGCACTCTACTCAGGGCAACAAAGTGAGACTCCATCTCAAAAAAAAAAAAAAAAGAACCTTTTCCTCACAGTTATCACAATGAAGTGAATTAATAAAGTGCTTAGAACAGCACGTGATACATAATGGCTGCCATGTAAGTGCTTGCAATCGCTTTAGTGATGCCCTTGCCCAATCTCTCACCATTTCATTGTTCACTCACAATGTTCCCCACAGATGAAGTCCCCTCCCTGCCATACCTCTCAGCCTTTGTATATGCTGTTCTTTCCACCCAGGATGGCTGTACATTCTTAGGAATGTCTCTTCCTGCTCCAGGAAGACTTCCCTGACCCCTGCCCTCTGGGGTGCTCCTCCAGGATGAGGCTGCTTCTTTAACAGCTCTGATCATATGGGCTTGTCCAAGTCTGCACTCAGCCCTAGCCCCACCTGCAATCTCCTCAAGGGCAAGGCCCTAGTTTGGCCTTTTGGGGACCTGGCATTGTCCAGCACTAGGTCTGGTCCTTGGGAACCTTAGGGGGTACTTGTGGGTGAGTGAAGGAAAAGGAAGGAGCCAGGGAGGTGGTGGTAAGAAAGAGATCTCTGAAGGGAGAATGGCACATGCTATAGGGAGACAGATGGACAGAAGGACAGCTGGCCACACTTGAGGGAGGTGAGGTCTCATTTTACATTCTCCCACCCCTTGCCCACCCATACAGCCCCACCTCGAAGCCATAGATATCCAGGATGGCGATGGAGAGCGTGTCCTGCTGTGGGGACACTAGTGAGTTGACCCTGGCAATAAGCCAGCCGAATAGCAGTGCATACAAGACCTTGGCGATGGCGTCCCTGGAGCAGAGGTGATGCAAGGGTGAGTGGAAGACAGTGGTAGGGTTGTGGAGATTTGGGGCTCCAGGCAGGGAGAGGCACGGCCTCACCTGGCATCCACAGCACTCTCCACGGTCAGGGGTGTGAAGATCTTCTCTCGCATTGTCTCCTGGGGAGGGACATGGCCCTGGAGTGACAGCAGGCTGGCCACTGCCTCCAGAAAGCCCCCAGAGAAGTGGGATGGGGGGGCTGGGGAATAGAAAAGGGAGCCTGGAGATAGATGCTGGCTGTGGTGGGGGCTGCTGGTCGAACAGGGAGACAGAGTCATAAGCAGAAACAACAATGCAATGAGATCAGCCCTGGGAAGCAAGGACAGGCTGGGGGCTGTGACAGCCCAGAGTAGACAGTGACCTAGTCAAGATCAGGGAAAGCTTCTTGGAGGAAGGGATACCTGCATTGGGTCTTGAAAGATGAGTAGGTGTGAAAAGAGGAAGAGGGAACAGCCTATGCAGAGCCTGGAGATACGGATCCTATCAAATGCCTTTGAGGTCTGAGGTTACTCCCTTTTGAGCCTGACCCAGACAATGGACAGGGACAGAGCAAGGAGGGGGAGGGGAGGGGACCACAAAGGATGAGGCACAAGACAGCTCTGTCCAGGCCCTGGTTGGAAGCTTGATTAGACTGCCGGGTGTAGGCAGACTCACGGTCACTTTGAAAGTGATGGCCTTCTGCAGGCCCTCAGGGGAAATCTGAAGCAGCTCTGCCACAGCCTGGATCTCCCGGGCACTCACCACCGAGGCCACCTCCTGTGTGTCCATCTATGCAAAATACAAACAGGAGTATGTTCAAAACTAGATAAGCTGGGTTTACAGTTCATAAAAAAATAGAAACAAGCTAGAATAGCCAGGAAAATTCTGAAAAAAGGATAGTGAAGGAGGTCTTATGGGATAATGAAAACATATTCTAAAGTTACAATAATTAAAACAGTGTGGTCATAAACACACAGTGCATAAATAGATTAACAAAACAAAACAGAAAGTCTGGAATTTGGCCAGGTGTAGTAGCTCACACCTGTAATCCTAGCACACTGGGAGGCCCAGGTTGGTGGATCTTTTGAGCTCAAGCATTCAAGACCAGCCTGAGGGCTTAGTGCCTATATCTCAAGCAGCTGGGATGCCAGCCACATACACCAGAGCTGGTGGCTTTGAATTCAGCTTGGGCCTGCCAAACAACAATGACAACTATAACCAAAAAACAGCCAGGCTACTTGGGAGTCTGAGGCAAGATTATTGCTTAATCCCAAGAGTTTGAGGTTGCTGTGAGCTGTGACAGCACAGTACTCTACCAACGGTGACAAAGTAAGACTCTGTCTCAAAAAACAAACAAACAAAAAAAAAAGTCTGGAATTAGAAATAAATGAATATAGGAGTTTGGTACATGAGAAAGAGGTCTGTTTAAAATTCAAGCATTAGGACAATTGAGTAACTATCTGGAAAAAAAGAACTGGATTTCTCCTTTGCACATTAGCATCATAAATAAATTAAAGATTGATTTTTTTAGGTAGGTGCACTGGCTCACACCTGCGCTCTGGGAAGCTGAGGTAGGAGGATCACTTGAGCTCAGGAGTTCAAGACCAGCCTGAGCAAGATCAAGACTCTGTCTCTACTAAAAATAGAAAAACTAGCTTGGCTGAGGCAGAAGGATTGCTTGAACCCAGGAGTTTTAGTTTGCTGTGAGCTAGGCTGATGCCATGGCACTCTAGTCTGGGCAACAGAGTAAGACTCGCTCTCCCTCCCACAAAAAAAAAAAAAAAAAAAAAAATTATTTAAAAAATTAAAAAATAAAAATAAATTTTTTTGAGACAGAGTCTCAAACTGTCACCCTGGGTAGAGTGCTGTGGCGTCACAGCTCACACCAACCTCAAACTCTTGGGATTAAGCAATTCTCTTGCCTCAGCCTCCCAAGATATTTTATTTATTTATTTTTTATTTATTTATTTTAGAGACAAGCTCTTGCTCTGTTGCCCATGATGGTGTGCAGTGCCATAATCATAGCTCACTACAGCCTCAAATTCCTGGGTTTAAGTGATCCTTCCACTTCAGCCTCTTGAGTAACTGGGTCTACAGGGGTGCAACACCACACCCAGCTAATTTTATTTTCATTATTTTAGATGTGGGGTCTTGTGTTGCTCAGGCTGGTCTTGAACTCCTGATCTTCCTGCTCCAATCACCCAAGTTGCTGGGATTCAAAGATTTAAATGTTTAAAAACACCCCACAAAACCCACAAAAGATCTTGAAAAAAAAACTACAGAAGAAGGCTATTATCATTTTAGAGAGATATATTTCTCAAAAAATGACAAAAAAGTTAAAAAGTTATATAAGAAAAGATGAATAAACGAACGGCCTAAAAATAATTTTAAAACAATCTGCATGAGGGCCAGGCGCCGTGGCTCATGCCTGTAATCCTAGCACTCTGGAAGGCCGAGGTGGGTGAATTGCCTGAGCTCACAGGTTCAAGACAAGCCCGAGCAAGTGTGAGACCCCCATCTCTAAAAAAAATAGGCGGACGTTGTGGTGGGAGCCATAGTACCAGCTATTTGGAAGGCTGAAACAAGAGAATTGCTTGAGCCCAAGAGTTTAAGGTTGCTGTGAGCTACAATGCCATGGCACTCTACCGAGGGTGACAAAGTAACAATCTGTCTCAAAACAAAACAAAACAAAACAAAAACAATCTGAGGTGGCGCCTGTAGCTCAGGCTGGTGGGTTCAAACCCAGCCCAGGACAGCTAAAATCAACAATGACAACTGCAACAAAAAAATAGGCAAGTGTTGTGGCAGGAACGTGTAGCCTCAGCTACTTGGGAGTCTGAGGCAAGAGAATCGCTTAAGCCCAAGAGTTTGAGGTTGCTGTGAGCTGTGACATCACTATACTTTACACAGGGCGACACAGTGAGACTCTGTCTAAAAAAAAACCAAAAAAAAAAAAAACCCAATCTGCATGAAAAAAAAAATCCCCAAAACTTGCAAACAAAGTTAAAACATAAATGACAAACTGGAAAATATATTTGCAATTCATATGAGAAGCAAAGGGCTGATATCCTTAACATATATAAGGATAGGCTCGGTGCCTATAGCTCAAGTGGCTAAGGCACCAGCCACATACACAGAGCTGGTGGGTTCGAATCCAGCCAGGGCCCGCCAAAGAACAATGAGGGCTGTAACCAAAAAACAGTCGGGAGTTGTGGCAGGTGCCTGTCGTCCCAGCTACTTGGGAGGCTGAGGCAAGAGAATTGCTTAAACATAGGAGTTGGAGGTTGCTGTGAGCTGTGATGTCACGGCACTCTACCCAGGGTGACAGCTTGAGGCTCTGTATCAAAAAACAAAACAAAACAAAAACACATATAAGGATATACATGTCTGTGGCTCACACCTATATCCCAGCACTGTGCTAGGCTGAGGTAGAAGGATTGCTTAAGCCCAGGAATTCGAGACAAACCTGGATGACACATCAAGACCCCATCTCTATAAAATATAAAAATAAAAATATTAGTTGGGCATGGTGGCATGCACCTGTAGTTGCAATTACAACTAAGGTGGGAGGAAGCTCACTGGAGCCCAGGAATCTGAGACTGCAATGAGCTATGATCACACCACTGCCTTCCACCCTAGGTGACAGACTGAGACCCTATCTCCAAAAACTTTTTTTTTATTAAAAAAATTAAAGAGCTCTCGTGTATTAATAACAAAAATATAAAAAACCTCAAGGAAAGAATAAAGAACAAATGATAATGTGCATTCTGTAACCAGAAGGGGAACTAGAGAAGGCTCTTATGCCTCTGAAAAGCAGTCTGTGGTGTTCCCTCACCTCATACTTCTCAAAGTAGACATTGCCCAGGTGCAGGATGGATGCCAGGATGCGAAAGATGCTGTCCTGGTCCTCGCTGCTGAAGCCTAGCACCTCCATGGCGGCCAGGAGCCGGTGGAAGTCGTCGACATCACTCTTTCCTGTGATCTCACAGTTTCCACCCTGGGTGAGGGAAAGGGCTGGGGCTCAGGGGCCCTGGGTGAGGGTCCTGGGCTGGGAGCCTTCCAGGTCTCTACTCTACCTTGACTGACAGTATGGCCCTCTTGAGTTTCACTCTGATAGCCCAGAGGCTGAGTGGGGCTGAGGACAGGTTTCGTGGATTCCATGTGAAGGCGTGTGTGGTCAGGGTTGACACCCATTAACCTTTCTGGCAACCAGTAGTAACAATAACAAAAAGTGGCCAGTGTTCATTGAGCATATACTGCACGCCATACCCTGTGCTATGTTCTTTTTCGCAAGTATTTCCTTTTCTAAGTCTCGCTACCTCCATGCATGGTGGTACTATGTTGTCCGCCTTTTCCAGATGAAGAAACAGGCACAAAGAGGGCACTTCTGGTAGCTCTAGGCTGGCTGGTTTAGTCCCAGGCTCTAGAGAAGTAGTCAAGCAGGTCTTCTCTCCCCTGCTTTGGACCCTGAAGACCCTGTCCCCCCTCACTGTAAAGAGACACCTTAAATCCAAATTTACTCTCTCTAAACCCCTATCACTTTTGCTGGCCATTAGGATACCACAACCAGCTCCCCTAGCCCCACAAGGGTGATGGGGTAGAAGGACCAGGCCTGGGGCCCTCGATACCTTCCGGCACTCACCTGGTTCAGGTAGTAGTATGTCTCTGCCTCCTGCAGGCTGAAGGCCTGTCGGAGCTGGGCAGGTAGCCCGGCCAGTAACTCGTAGAAGATGTGGTAATTCCTCTCGTTTTTGGCCTGAAGAGTAGGGGGTGGGTACAGAGAAGGGAGCTGCCCACCTAGGTGACCCCAGATACACATGGATGCCCAGGCATGTATACACAGGGCCTGTAGATGAGACATGGCACCCCCGGGATGGGCAAGGCTCCCAGCCTGGTGCCAGCTGAGGGTAAAGGCAGGAGTGAGGAAGCCCTGGTGTGATGGAGGATGAAGAGGGCTCTAGTGGGGTTTCGTTTTGTTTGGAGAAATAAGAGAGGTGTCTGTCTTCCCTTGTGTGCACTGGCCACACCCACCCACGTGCATGCACGCATAAGGATAGCCCAGACATGCATGCATGTGCCCTTCAGATGGCTGAGCACTTCCCGAGAGTGCCAGACTCTGTCCTAGAGCCTTGGGACACAGCTGAGAACAAAACAGACAGAAGCCCCTGATCTCACGTATCAGGTGGTGAAAAGTGCTTCAGAGAGAAATAAAGCAGTGGAGGTATGGGTGTTCTGCTGGGGTAGAAAGGGGCTGCCACTTTTAGGTGGCATAGCTTCCCTAAGCAGGTGACTCTGCCAGGAAGACTTGGAGGAGGTGAGGGGTTTGGCTAAACAGGCATCTGGGAGATAAGTGCTCCTGAGAGAAGGAATGACAGATGCAAAGGCCCTGAGCAGGAGTGTGCACGGTGCATTTTGGGATAGGAGGCATCAACATGGCTATGGGAAGGAGGAGGGGTCAGGTCTCATATTGCACACAAGCACCTGTTTGTTAACTCAATATCTATCCAACTCCATCAGGCACCAGGCTCTGAATGTCTGTACCGCCCCAACCTTAGCCCAACAAGCAGGCCTGACAGGGAGGGATGGGCCCACCTGAAACACAATCCTGGATTTCTCCAGCAGGTACTGGGAGGTTATGGCACCAGAGATCACGCCCCTGGGTGGAAGACACAGTCAGTTCACAGGTGGAGGTGTTGGCCCTAAGGAGCTGTAGTGGGGCATGGAAGACGCAGTGAGGCCTTTGGAAGGCCCACTCCCTGTCCCACTCACCCTTCCAGAAAGATCTCCATGAACTTCCCGAAGCGGCTGGAGTTGTCATTCCTGACAGTTTTGGCATTTCCGAAGGACTCCAAGAGAGGTGTTGCCTCCAGGATCTGTACCCCAGATTGGGATGTGAGAATTGAGGGGCTGGATAGGAGGCATGGCTGGGGGCACCCAGACTCAGGCTTCCTTAAGGAACCCCCTTTGTGAGGGGTGACTGGAGGTGGATTCCCTATAGAATCCTGGGGTCTCCCCTGTGCCCTCTAAAGTCCTCCGCCCCATGCTGCCCAACTCCTACACAGCAAACCCTGTGCTTCTCCCCTCCCAGTGCTCTGGTCCCCACAGTCCCTGCCCTCACATGACAGCCTCCGACCACAAGCCCACAGCTACGCCCTGATCAGAGCAGGCCATTGGATGCCTCTTCCTACCCATCTTTGCACCCACAAGAGCATGCACGCACATGCACATACGTGTGCATGAGAAAACACACATGCACAACAAGTACCTTTATCTTCAGGAACACCAGGAGGGAGGAGGAGAGAGGGACAAGAAAATAAGTGGGTCACCACAATGACTTCCTCTTCCCCCAGGACACCAGGAACCTCCTACCATGGAGGGACTGGACCTCTTTGAACCCCCAAAGCACAAACCCATGAGCCTCAGTGACTCCAGGTGTCTGGGCTTGGAGACTGGCATGAGTTCCCCAGGGTGTGGGAATGTATTGTCTCTGCCTGCCAAGAGGCTCCTCTTGTGGACTATTAGCCACTGGTCTCCCTGACCTTCTTGGTGCTACCCTCACCCTCCTTGGTGCTACCCTCACCTGCCTTGGTGTTGCAATGCAGCCACCAATGGGTCCTTTGAAAACCTATATTAGTTCACTTTCCCCCTATGGCTCCCACCTCACTTGGGCCCAGTCCTGGCCAGTCTCATCCTCTCCTCTTCTCCACACCTTGTGCTGCCAGGCCGTCCTCGCTATTCCCTTTACCCCCAGGCACACTCCTGCCTCTGGGAATTTGCACCTGCCAGTCTGCTTGGAAGTTGCTGCTCTCAGCCCCTGAGTGGCTCCTCATCACTAACAGAGAGGCCTCCCCAGAGACGCTTCCCCTACAGCCCTCAACACTCTCCCATTTCCTTGTCTCTTCCTTTCTTTTTTTTTTAGAGACAGGGTCTTGCTCAGGCTGGAGCATAGTGGCATGATTGTAGCTCATCATAACCTCCAGTGGCCTCAGGTCATCCTCCTGCTTTGGCCTCCTGAAGTGCTGGGTCTTCCTTGTCTGTTTTCTTGAGTAACATCTGACTCCCCCATAAAACGTCAACCCCTATGGGCAGAAATCTGGTGTTTGTACACCCCTGAGTCCCCCACATCTACACAGAATGTGGTGCATAGTAAGCCTTCAAAAATTATCTAGTAAAAAGATGAAAAGGGGAATAGCATTTCATGAACACCGTTGCTTAGGGGTGACCACAGCTGGTCAGAGCTCCCACCTATACAGCACCTACTATATGCCAGACACATCACTCTGATTATAAATAACATCATTGAAAATCCTATGAGGTAGGTATTAACATCATCCCTGTTAGGAATTAGGAAACTGAGACAGAGAGGTGGGGGCTCTCTAGAGCCCATGAGTGTGGATAACAAGCAGCACTGTGACCAGCATGTACCTACTGTACATATGGGATTTTCTTCAGTGAAGGGAGGCCCAGTCAACAAAGAAATGATACCTATAATCTTTTTTCTTTCTTTTTTTTTTTTTTTTTGCAGTTTTTGGCCAGGGCTGGGTTTGAACCTGCCACCTCCAGCATATGGGACCAGCACCCTACCCCTTTGAGCCACAGGTGCCACCCTTTTTTTTTTGAGACAGAATCTCAAGCTGTCGCCCTGGGTAGAGCGCCATGGTGTCATAGCTCACAGCAACCTCAAACTTGGGCTCAAGTGATCCTCTTGCCTCAGTTTTTCTATTTTTAGTAGAGACAGGGTCTAGCTTTTGCTCAAGCTGGTCTCAAACTCATGAGCTCAAGCAATCCACCTGCCTCCGCCTCCCAGAGTGCTGGCATTACAGGCGTAAGCCACCATGCCTACCTTTTTATTTATTTATTTTGAAACAGAGTCTCACTTGGTCACCCTCAGTAGAGTGATGTGGAGTCATAGCTCACAGCAACATCAAACTATTGGGCTCAAGTGATTCTCTGGTCTCAGCCTCCCCAGTAGCTGGGACTACAGGTGTCCCCCACAATGCCAGGCTACCTTTTATTTTTAATTAAATTAATTTTAGTTGAGACAGAGCTGTTGCCCTGGGTATAGTGTTGTGGCATCACAGCTCACAGCAACCTCCAACTCCTGGGTTTAAGAGATTCTCTTGCCTCAGCCTCCCAAGTAGCTGGGCTACAGGCGCCTGGCTATATTTTGGTTTCAGTTGTCACTGTTGTTTGGCAGGCCTGGACTGGATTCAAACCCACCAGTTCTGGTGTATGTGGCTGGCACCTTAGCCAACTGCGCTACAGGCGCCAAGCCCTGGCTATTTTTAGAGATGGGGTCTCACTCTGGCTCAGGCTGGTCTTGAACTCCTGAGTTCAAGTAATCGACCTGCCTCAGCCTCCCAGAGTGCTGGGATTACAGGCATGAGCCACCGTACCTGGCCAATACCTGTAATCTTGCAGCACCAGTTCCCCCAATCTTTCACACCCACCATCCCATTTAGTCCAGAAAATATCATGTTCACTGTATAAGGGATAAGACTGAGGCCCAGAGAGAGACCAGGGCTGGCACATGGTTGCTCACTGGGTCAGGTCTGCCTGGACTTTCCCCTGTACTCCCCCTTAGTCTGGGAGCCCCATAAAGGGCAGTTGGGGGTGGGCTGGCTGCTTCTCTGTTCCTGGTGCCAGCAAAGGGCAAGAAAGGCATGAACATCTGAGGGGCAGAGCCTGTGGCCCAGGCCCCAACCAGTTAGGGCACAGCATTCCCTCACTACATCATTGGTTCCAGTAAGGACACATGACCAAAACTGGTTCAATGAAAGGGAGCCCTGACACTTGTTCTGAAATGCTGTGAGGGTTGAAAGTATTCCTATGGCACCATCACTGACCAATGGGAGGCAGCTTGAAGGTAATGCCCATATGGGGGCAGGGGAAAGTAGAGCCAAGACAAGTGACATAAAGACTCCAGAGCCAGCCACTCCTAAAACTGACCCTACATCTGGACTGTCTAATTACATGAACAGGGCAGAGCTGTGGCTAGGAAAGGAGTCCCTGGGCATCACAGCTGACAGGCATGTCCTTACATCCACTGTGTGCCTGGCACAGAAACTTGCAGACCCTCCCCCTCTCTCTCCTCTTCCCTTCTACTTTCTGGACTATAGTTATGTTTTGCCATTCATATGAATGTATATTGATTTCAATGATTATATATTGATTTCATAGTAGTATTGAGTACATTGGATACTTTTTTTCCACTCTTGAGATACTTTACTAAGAAGAATATGTTCCAGCCTCATCCAGGTAAACATAAAAGATGTGATGTCTCCATTTTTTTTATGGCTGCATAGTATTCCATGGTATACATATACCACAATTTGTTAATCCATTCATGGGTTGATGGGCACTTGGGCTGTTTCCAAGTCTTGGCTATTATGAATTGGGCTGCAATAAACATTCTGGTGCAAATGTCTTTGTTGGAAAATAATTTTTGATCATCTGGGTATATACCTAGTAGAGGATCAAACTGTAGGTCTATTTGGTTCATTGAGGGTTCTCCAAACTTCTTTCCAAAAAGGTCGTATTAATTTGCATTCCCACCAGCAGTGTAGAAGCGTTCCCTTCTCACTGCATCCATGCCAACATCCGTAGTTTGGGGATTTTGTGATGTGGGCTAATCTTTTTTGTTGTTGTTGTTGAGACAGGGTCCCACCCTATGCCCCTGAGCAGAGTGCAGTGGGCGTGGTAGCTCGCCACAACCTCAGACTCGGGCTGCCGGCATCCCGCTGCCTCAGCCTCTGGAAGCTGCTGGGATTACAGGCGCTCGCCACCACGCCCAGCTGGGTTTTTCCATTTTTTTTCATGAGTCAGGGTCTCACTGTTGCTCAGGCGAGTCTCGAACTCCTGAGCTCAAGCAATTCTCCCTCCTTAGCCTCCCACAGTGCTGGGATTACAGGCGTGAGCCACTGCGCCCGGCAATGTGGGCTTATCTTACTGGAGTTAGATGATATCTCAAAGTGGTTTTGATTTGCATTTCTCTGATGATGAGCGTTTTTCATGTCTTTGTAGGCCATGCGCCTGTCTTCATCAGAGAAGTTTCTGTTCAAGTCTCTTGCCCACATAGAAATGGGGTTATTTATTCTTTTCTTATTGATTTGAGTTCTCTGTAGATTCTAGTTATCAGACCTTTATCAGAAGCATAACCTGCAAAAATCTTCTCCCATTCTAAAGGCTGTTTGCTTTACTTACTGTGCGCTCTTGCCTGTGCAAAAGCTTTTTACTTTAATCAGATCCCAGTAAGGTATTTTTGGTGTTGCTTCAATTGCCCAAGGGGTCCTCCTCATAAAATATTCTCCCAGGCCAATTTCTTCAAGTTTTGACCCTGCACTCTCTTCTAGTATTTTTATAGTTTCGTGTCTTAAGTTTAAATCTTTTATCCCGTGAGAAGCAATTTTTGTAATGGTGAAAGGTGGGGGTCCAGTTTCAGTCTTCCACAGGTTTCCAGCCAGTTCACCCAGCACCATTTGTTAAATAGGGAGTCTTTCTCCCCCTGAATATTTTTGATAGGCTTGTTGAAGATCAAATGATGATAAGTAGCTGGGTTCATCTCTTGGTTCTCTATTCTGTTCCATAAATCTACCTCTCTGTTTTTGTGTCAGTACCACACTGTTTTGATCACTATAGATTTATAGTATAGCTTGAAGTCTGGTAATGTGATACCTCCTGATTTATTCTTATTTCTGAGTAATGTATTTGCTATTTGAGGTTTTTTCTTATTCCATATAAAACAAAGTACTATTTTTTCAAGTTCTTTAAAGTATAACAATGGTGCTTTAATAGGGATTGCATTAAATCTGTAGATTGCTTTGGGTAATATGGACATTTTAACAATGTTGATTCTTCCCAGCCATGAGCATGGTATGTTTTTCCATTTGTTAACCTCTTCAGCTATTTCTTTTCTCAGAGTTTCATAGTTCTCTTTATAGAGATCTTTCACGTCCTTTGTTAGGTAAATTCCCAGATATTTCATCTTCTTTGGCACTACTGTAAAAGGAATAGAGTCCTTGACTATATTTTGAGCTTGACTATTGTTAGCATATGTAAAAGCTACTGACTTGTAAGTATTGATTTTGTATCCTGAGATGCTGCTGTATTCCTTGATCACTTTTAAGAGTTTTGAAGTTGAGTCCCTGGGATTTTCCAGGTATAGGATCATATCATCAGCGAAGAGTGAGAGTTTGATCTCCTCTGACCCTATCTGGATACCCTTGATCGCCTTCTCTTGCCTGATTGCGATGGCTAAGACTTCCATTACTATGTTGAATAGCAGTGGAGACAGTGGGCCTCCTTGCCTTGTTCCTGATCTGAGTGGGGATGTTTTCAATTTTACACCATTCAACATGATATTGGCTGTGGGTTTGCTGTAGATGGCCTCTATCAGTTTAAGAAATGTCACTTCTATGCCTATGTTTTTATACAGGCAAATGGAAACCAGAAAAAAAGCAGGGGTTGCAATTTTAGTAGCAGATACAATTGGCTTTAAACCAACAAAGATAAAGAAAGACAAGGAAGGTCACTACATATTTGTCAAGGGAAACACCCAACATGAAGAGATTTCAATAATTAACATTTATTTGCCCTATCAGTATGCTCCTCAATTCACAAAGCAGACCCTAATGGATATGAACAACTTGATATCTTCCTGCACTGTAATAGTTGGAGATAACACCCCTTTGACAGTTTTGGATAGATCCTCCAAGAAGAAACTAAACAAAGAAATATTAGACTTAAACCTGACCCTAGAACAAATGGACTTTACAGACCTCTACATTTCACCCTAATAAAACTGAATATACATTCTTCTCATCAGCCCATGGGTCATCCTTCAAAA